>RJVU01007700.1:1106323-1142112 GCA_003731715.1 Anabarilius grahami | reverse complement strand
TTTTTTTTTTTAATTTGTTGATTAGAGCGTACAGCTCATGAAAGTCCAAAATCCAGTATCTCAAAATATTAGAATATTTACATTTGAGTTTCATTACATTACCATCCCTACAGTATAAATTCCGGGTATCTCTTGTTCTTTGAAACCACACTAATGGGGAAGACTGCTGACATGGCAATGGTCCAGGAGACAATCATTGATACCCTCCACAAAGAGAGTAAGTCACAGAAGGACATTATTGAATGTGGTGGCTGTTTACAGAGTGATGTATCAAAGTATATTAAATGCAAAGTTGACTAGAAGGAAGAAATTGGGTAGGCAAAGGTGCACAAGCAACAGGGATGACCACAAGCTTGAGAATACTGTCAAGTAAAGCCGATTCAGACACTTGGGAGAGCTTCACAATGAGTCAAATGAAGCCGGAGTCAGTGCATCAAGAGTCACCACACTCAGACATCTTCAGGAAAAGAACTACCAAGCCACTTCTGAAACAGAAACAATATCAGAAGCATCTTACCTGGGCTAAGGAGAAAAAGAACTGGACAGTGAACAGTGGTCAAAAGTCCTCTTTTCAGATAAAAGTAAATTTTGCATTTCATGTTGAAATCATGGTCCCAGAGTCTGAAGGAAGACTGGAGAGGCACAGAATCCAAGCTGCTTGAAGTCTAGTGGGAATTTTCTGAAGTTAGTAATGATTTGGGGGGCCGTGACGTCTGCTGGTGTTGGTCCATTGTGTTTTATCAAGTGCAAAGTCAATGCAGCCGTCTTCCAGGAGATTTTGGAGCACTTTATGCTTCCATCTGCTCATAAGCTTTATGGAGATGGTGATTTCCTTTTCCAGCAGGACTTTAGCACCTGCCCACAGTGCAAAAACTACTTCCAAGTGGTTTGCTGACCATGATATTACTGTGTTTTATTGGCCAGCCAACATGCCTGACCCCTGAATCTATGGGATATTTTCAAGAGAAAGATGAGAAACAGTCGATCCAACAATATACAGATGATCTTAAGGCTCAATAGTGCCTCAGCAGTGCCACAGGCTGATCACTTCCATGCCACACTTCACCGATGCTGTAATTTGTGCTAGGAGCAAGTCATTTGCTGTAATATGTGCTGCCGACCAAGTATTGAGTGTACAAATGAACATACTTTAAAGAAATTAAACTTTTCTGTTTTGAAAATCCATTTTTTGATTGATCTTAGGAAATATTCGAATATTTTGAGATACTGGATTTTGGACTTTCATGAGCTGTACGCTCTAATCATCAAAATAAAAAAAAAAAACTTTTGAAATGTTTTACTTTACATGTAGGGAATCTAGAATATATGAAAGTTTCATTTTTAAAAATAATTTACAATAAAAAAATGACCTTTTTCACGATATTCTAATTATATGACCAGCACCTGTATATATATATATATATATATTTTTTTTTTAAAGTGTAATTTATGAAATAATTAAAAATCCTTATCCCATAATCACAAATGCCTTGGAAAGCCATAGAAATTCATTGGTGAACTCTGTGGGGCAATTGGTTGTGTAGAAATAGCACAAAACATTCCTTAGTCATGACAGCAGGCTTCAGTGCCAGCGCAGTAAACATTCTGACATTGCCATGGTAGTGAGCAACTCCCCTGTCAACACTGAATATTTTCACAAACACATTTTTTGCAGTGCATGCATATTTGTAAATATGCATCTCTCATTCTGCAAAATCAATTGTCAGCTTTAAGTAAAGCAAAGCAATTACATTTGATTCATTAGGTTGATTTACAGACGTGCTTTATATTAAGTAAGCACTTCTGAAGTCTACTGGGGGCATTTTAGTATTGACGCAATCTGACAGAGCTAATGAGTGAAATAAATCAGGCTGAATATTATATGCCTATTTGGGCAATAAAACTGAATTAGAAGAAACTATAAAATATAACAAAATTTAAATAAATATCTACATAAACATTGATGCTGGCTGTTGTGTTAGCTATAGAGATAATATTCATGCAGAAAGTGTTTTTTTAGAGATTTATGAACGGTAAAGCAGTAGCTGCAACAAGATTTTAGCATTTTCTTAAGAACATGCACATGAGCTTTCCAAGTTGATGCTATATGATATGATAAGGTTTTCTGAATGGTTGTAAGTGCATTGCTATGAGGTTGCAAGGTGTTCTGGGTGGTTGCTGGCCTGATATCTATAATATTCTGGTTTCTAGATGTGGATCGGCTCCCTCATTCAGTTAAAATTGTAATTTTTTAAGTGAAAGTGAAAGTGAAGTGAAAGTGAAGTGACATGTGGCCAAGTATGGTGACCCATACTAGGAATTTGTGCTCTGCATTTAACCCATCCAAGTGCACACACACTGCAGTGAACACACACACCGTGAACACACACCCGGAGCAGTGGGCAGCCATTGCTGCGGCGCCCGGGGAGCAGTTGGGGGTACGGTGCCTTGCTCAAAGGTCTCACCTCAGTCATGGTATTGAGGGTGGGGAGAGCGCTGGACATTCACTCCCCTCACCGACAATCCCTGCCGGACCTGAGACTCGAACCCATGACCTTTGGGTTACAAGTCCGACTCTCTATCCATTAGGCCACGACTGCCCCGTGAGGGGATCATATGATGCTTTTCAATGTTTTCCTTTTCTTTACTGTGTAATGTGTGTGTTTGTGCATGTATACGATCTACAAAGCTGCTCCAGACCTGCTCCACACCTGCTTAAAACGCCTTGAACGAAGTCCTGATATTACTTCCTCAAACGTCCATGTCACAATGTGAAATATTAGCATAATGCCCACCCAAAGGCAGACGCAAAGAAAGAAGGCGAGGAATTGAAGTGCTGTTGTCATGCTGTCTGTTTGGATGCGAAAGCAAAACCACTTTTACTTTTAGAGGTTTATCAGAGATTAAGATTCATTTATAAAGCTGAGCAGTACAACCCAAAAGTTTGCTTGTGTACAGCAAACCTGGGAGAACACCGGCTATATACAAAATTACTTATCACTGTGAAACGTTCTGCTCAAGTGATGCTTGCAAAATTATCTGCATTTTAAGAATCCGCATCAGACTCAAACTGATACGGTGAAACCGATGTCATTATTATTAACTGTGTGTTTACAAATGCTTTAGAAGCCTTGGAAGCTGAAGCTCGCGATTATTGGAAGGGGCGTTACATTTCCGACACATGCTTGAGGTGTTTGTCCAATCACAATGCACTTGGTCTGCTGGCCAGTCAGAACACTCTGAGCTTTTCGGTAGGAGGGGCTTTGTAGAAATCAGTGTGTTTCAGATAGACTGGGAATAGAGGAGCTGCAATAATGTACAGTATATGAAAAATAATGTTTTTTTGTACATTAAAGCATGTTAAGCTATTCTATTACACCCAATAATCAAAATAATGAACTTCTGAAATAGCATCATACACACAGAAAAAGAAGGGGTTAAAATTGTACCTTTAGGGGTACAACAGCTTGTTCTGTGTGTATGACCCCTTTAAAAAAGTACATTTTATTAGAGATTTAACAACAAACCTCTCTTCAATAAGACACGTGATTTGAGGTATCATGCAGCACCACTAAACATAAAGTGGTTTGTTAGAGGTTTATAAATGGTAAAGTAGTAGTTGCAACAAAAATATTTTGCAAAATTTTGCATTTTCTTAAGAAAATGTGAATGGATCACATGCTAAGCTTTCCAGGGTGTTGCCATATGGTTGATAATGTTACAAATTTCAGTTTAATTTGTCTTCTAAGAATATTTTTCTTCAGTTCCTGTTACAGTAAGTTAACATTATTTCTGAATGTTCTCCGAATGTTCAAAACGTCCAAATTTTAAATCTTGTTTATGTGAATGATAAGGAAACATTCCATTTTATCATTCTTTATGGGAATGTTACTTTTGAATGTTCTCAGTCTGAACATTCTGAAACAAGTAGTAACATTTAAAACATGTTAGACACACGATTTATATTAAAAAAAATTGTGCTAACGTTTTGAAAACATTATTAGATGTTGAACGAATGTTCTGTTAGCGTTACTGGAAAAACGTTTGTTCATAAATTTGAGAAAAACCTTCCCAGAACATTAGCCGAAGTTCTGAGACTGTTTCCTTTTAGGGAACCTCTCTTTAGTAAGACACTAAGGACCAGATTTACTAACAGCTTGCACCAACGTAAACCCTCTTTTGGTGTTAAAAAACTACTGTCAGGATTTACTAAAGACATCCGATAAAAAATTAGCGCTGAAAAGGCGTGGACAGGGTTATTTTTGCAGCTGACCTTGTTGGAGTTTCCCTTTCAGACGCAAAATTTATGGGAGGAGAGTATTTAAAAGAATCATTCAAGGTGATTTACTAAGGTTTGTGCTAGTCAATTTACTGTTTTTTTTCGCTATTATTTACCTTAAACCAGACGCTAATTTGCGCTGCTCTTGGTAGATTGCGTTGATTATTAGAGGTATTATTTGAGGTATTATGCAGCACCACTAAATGCAATAATCACCATTTCAATATTTCTAATATATTTGCATTATAAAGTGCAGTGTCATAATAAAGTATTAGAAAACCATGAACATGACTAAAAAGTGACTTAAATACGATTATGAATATGTGCATCTAAATTTGTCAGTCATGTGTGTTTATGCACACATATTGCCTGTGCATTCGCTGCTGTTCCTGTTCTCTTTCACTATCGCAGTGAGTTGTGCAATTAACTGGGCTGCACAGTGGTTAAGATGTGCTTGACTGTGGTGGGTGGATCATTACACTCTCTCAGCCCAGGCAGGTTGTGTTCAGCTTGCTTACCCTGTAGGCTGTGGAGGACTGTCAGAGACGGGCGGCATGGATCAGTGGCCTGGAAAATGGACATGAGAATGGAGCATAATTGATTTAAATCCCCGGCGTTCCTTCCCTGCTTATGTACTTTCTATGTCAGTGTAGAACTAAAAGCACAATGTACATTTCTTGAGCTAATGTGCTCGGTTCAGCTAATGTCAATGCATTTTGAGTTAGTACATGTTAGTGCATTGTCTTTTATGAAGAAAAATAACAGATCTTTTAAAAGCAAAAAAATTGTTAGGTTTGAAGATAATAGTAAAAGAAACTGACCTAGTGCTAAAAATAAAGACAAAAAAGCATTGTACAACTTTGTTCATGAAGCATTTCATAGGTGAAACTTAGCAAACTGGCAGCTCCAGCAGTAATGAAAGGATTTAGCTTGAACTCTGTCATGGAAACTATGAATAAACCTTAATTAAATCCTTTAATAATCATTTAAAAAGGAATTTATACCTGTATGATATTATGCTGAACCCACATTGGACCAGCGGTTGGAAAATGGATGGATTGGATTCAGACACTGGAATTCATTTGGCGCGACCGTCCCAGTGCATTATTGGTATTCTTTAGCCGTTGATTGTACATCGATTGTACACTTGTTATTGTGGTGCATTGTGGGATTGAATGAGTGCACTCGATAGCGTCCATTATGGTTTCGGACACCACTACATGGCTGTCCCCTCAAATAGTGCCCTATTTAAGGGTATAGGGGACGATTTCTGACACAGCCAAAGAGTGATAATCAGCTGAACAGAAACAGGTGTGTGGAACTAATTAACAACCATGGAAACTAATAAGCGAAGTGAACGATGAACACAGGCAAACCAGAACACGAAACAGTGAAAACTAAACCAAAGCAGAACATACACGTTACAGTCATTAGGGTGATACCCTTTTAAAAGGTATTAATGTGTACAATTTAGGTACTAATATGTACCTTTTAGGGGTAAATAAGGTACCTTTTGAAAAGATAGCACCCCAGTGACAGCTTTTGTACCTTTAGTTACTTCGTCAGTATTTTTGTCATGTTTTCCAGTGCAAATACCTAAAGATTCTTAAATCAAGATACATTTACTTGAGAAGCAAAATTAAGATATTAAGCCTTGTTTTCTGAAAAAAAGAAAGAAAGAAAATTAAGTGACTTCATGCTTAAAACAAGAAAAATAACTGCCAATGGGGTCAGAAAAATAATCTTGTTTTCCCTTTAAATTAAGTTTATTTTTCTGACTCCATTGGCAGATATATTTTCTTGTTTTAAGCATGGACTCACTTCATTTGAATAAATTTTTCAGAAAATAACACTAAAAAATGCTGGGTTAAAAACAACCCAAGTTGGGTTGAAAATGGACAAACCCAGCGATTGGGTTGTTTTAACCCAGCGGTTGAGTTAAATGTTTGCCCAACGTGCTGGGCAGTTTTATTTAACCCAAATATTGTTTAAAAAATGACTATATGTCTGGCTTAAAATGAACCCAAAACAGGTTGGAAATTAAAAATCAGACACATAATTTCTAGAGGCAACAATAATAATCAAAAGGTGAACAATTATTAATAAGCAATTTAATAATTGTTTATTGTTTAATTATTATTCATTAAACTTATTAATAAATGTTTATTTATTAAACATATTAATAAATGTTCATTTCCAACATACTTTGGGCTCATTTTAAGCAAGCAATACAGTAATTTTTAAACAATAGTTGAGTTAAATAAAACTACCCAGCAGGTTGGGCAAACATTTAACCCAACCGCTGGGTTAAAACAACCCAATTTAACCCAGCGTTTTTTAAAGTGAAGACTTTATATCTTAGGTAATTTTGATTCTTGAGTAAATGTATCTTGATTTAAGAATGTTTAGGTATTTGAACTTGAAACAAGATAAAAATACAGAGGAAGAAAAAATCACCTACAGTAAAAATCACCTTAACACCATGATTAAAAGACATTAAGCAAAAATGATGAAGACAAAGTAAACATTTGCCAGTCTGTTGTCAAGACCACCTGACAGATGTCACACTGATTTTGGTCTGTCAGCACAACCTTGCACTCTCGACAGGTTAACTAAACTGATCTAAAGTATCACTGCATTAATTTTTCATTTCCCTAAAGTAAATGCCCCCCTCCCCCCAACACACACACCTCGTCTATTTTAATATTTTACATTTCCCCTGAGACATGCATGCGATATGAGTGCCATTTGTGATCTGCAGTCGTCCATAATTTTTCCACATGGGATAAAAGCCTGAGAGGGAAGGGTTGTATATTTTATATAGAGAAAATATAACACGAGTCGGGCTGCTCAAGCCATCACGTCTGTGACTTTCACACAAGGCCGTTTCCTCTTTTTATCAAATGCATCAGGAAGTAGTGTGTGCACATTTTTTCATTCATGGCACCGCAGGTGTATTCTGCATTTTATTCCAGGTGCATGATAGAAATAATATTCAAACTTTAAAGAAATTCCTTCATTTTGCTTGAGTTAAATCTTTATGGGTCATTCTTTATGATTTAAAACTGGAACCTAATGTAAGTGCTATTATGTTTGGCTATGCCATTCTTGAAGAAAATGTTAATATTTAATATTATATAAAGTTTGATATTGGTGATTCTTAAATTAGGGCCACTTTTGACAACTTGAAATCTTGCAAAATTAAGCTTTTATCTCTTTTATGAATCTTTTATGAATAAGTGGCCTTGATCACATGGATATTAGTTATAAAGTGATAATGTGGATTTTTGATATGTGTAACTTTTCTTACTTTTTCACTTTTTTGAAGAAAAGAGTATAAGCCTTTGACTTTCTAACAATACGTTAGCAAGCAGTCACTTTATTTGATAAAAATAGTTACTGGACATTTTCTGTTTCTGAATTTAAAATAATGTTTACCATTACGTTTTTTCTGCAAAAATGCAATTGTTCTCCAGAATGCTTGATATATATATATATATATATAGTGGCCCTCCAAAGACATGTCAGCAATGATTGACAGGCAGAGATGCTTTCCGATTGGCTAAAATACCACTGGCCACTCCCCTAACTTTTTTTGTTTGTTTGTTTACAGAGTCTAGTGATGTCACAGAAAGGGGTGATTTCCCACAATACCTATTTCAATGATATCAGTCATTTAGTAGAGACATTTTATTTGTGCTCTTCCAGTAAGAAAAACAAAACAGATATGGCTTTAACGTAGAGTTTCTTATAAAATGACCAGTCTCAGTAGTCACAGACATGCAGTTTCCGCTCTGATACACATGACCCTCGTCCACCGTTCATCAGATATTTCACAGCAGAAAGTGTGGTGCAAAAAGACTGCAGTGAAATGAAAATTTAATCAGCATTTTCTCTGCCTTAACAAGGCAAGTAACCCTCATTTGCTGCTGTGGAGAAAAAAACTGATATTTTATTCATAACCATTTTGGAAGTTGGTATACTTCATTTTTCAGAGGTGAGACAATAAGACAACAAATTGAAGCTTAAAAATTGCCACAAAGCACAACGGCCCAAAACTTCCTATATTCTGCAATGCATGTGTTTGTTCATGTAATCTCATTAGCAGGTATTCATATTCATTCTAGCACACATACATTTTCATACGTTTGGATAGACACAACATCATTCAATATCAACTGACAGCATCTATAATGTAAACCCTAGAGACGTACAAATGCTTACAAATCCTTTGTGGTTTACAGTCAATTTAAAGGCTGATTTCATTGAATCTATAATAAATTAGATGAATAAATATATTTAACTTCAGCATATAACACAGTTAATGCATTTACCGTCTTTTGACTTTATATCATTCTGTTCTGCGTGATTTTTGGAGACGAATCGAATCCCTTGTGACACACAAACATATGCAATTCCAGTTCAGACCATAGATTTGCAAACATTTTTAGACCTTTAAAGCTGTGCATGCATAAAGGCTTCACGCTATATACAGTATACATGCTGTCAGTATGTGGATATGGTTGAGATCACCCTGGTTTGTTAAAAGAAAGAGCTCATTAATTCTTTGCACTGGACTCGATTTTCCCACAGTGCACTTCTCTTTTCCCTCGTCTCTTTTATCATCGCATCTCTTTTATATCTTTGTTTAACAGGTTTGGTTTATGACTGTCTATCAGTCGTGTCAATAGAGCCTCCTGGGAATCTCACGGTGGACGTGATCAAATACAGTAGCTGAATGTTCAAGTGACTTTTAACTGAGATGTGCTGCTACAACCTGATAAAATACACTAGGGCTGCATTTAATGCCAGCTAAACACACTACATGATATTTACAGTCGTCAAATCGCCGTTCTTCTCTCACTACACGACTATCTGGGGTAGCATTTAGTTGTTGTTGTGCGCACATTACAGGATGGATCGGCGACAAGGGGTCACGCATTACACAACACTTCAATAGGAAGAATCGCTGACAAATCTGTCTGGTCTACAAACTTCTTTGATCACACACACCATGCGACTGTCACTCACATGAACGAGCATCTATTTGCCTCCGATTTCAGGCATTTGTCGGCAATTTCCACAAAACTTTCGCAGAGTGAGAATCAGGGCTGAAATCGTGCAGTGTGTACCTGGCATAATGCTTATTTTGATAACTAATCTGATGATTATTAGACTATGCGGGCATTTTTCTTTTCTTTTTGCAATGATTATTCATTAGCTCTTAATCTCGCAATTCTGACTTCCTTTCTCGCAATTGTGAGTTCATATTTTGCAACGTGACATTATAACTCGCAATTCTGACTTTATTTCTCACAATTGTTGTGAGTTTATATCACAATTCTGACATTATAACTCGCAATTCTGACTTTATTACTCTCAAGTGTGTTTATATCTCGCAATTGTGACATTATAACTCACAATTCTGAATTAATTTCTCTCAAGTGCGTTTATATCTTGCAATTGTGACATTATAACTCACAATTCTGACTTTATTTCTCGCAATTGTGAGTTTATATCACAATTCTGACATTATAACTCACAATTCTGACTTTATTTCTCGCAATTGTGAGTTCATATCTTGCAATTGTGACATTATAACTCGCAATTCTGACTTTATTTCTCTCAAGTGTGTTTATATCTCGCAATTGTGACATTATAACTCGCAATTCTGACTTTATTTCTCGCAATTGTGAGTTCATATCTTGCAATTGTGACATTATAACTCGCAATTCTGACTTTATTTCTCTCAAGTGTGTTTATATCTTGCAATTGTGACATTATAACTCGCAATTCTGACTTTATTTCTCGCAATTGTGAGATTATATCGCAATTCTGACATTATAACTCACAATTCTGACTTTATTTCTCGCAATTGTGAGTTTATATCGCAATTCTGACATTATAACTCACAATTCTGACTTTATTTCTCGCAATTGTGAGTTTATATCGCAATTGTGACATTATAACTCACAATTCTGACTTTATTTCTCGCAATTGTGAGTTCATATCTTGCAATTGTGACATTATAACTCGCAATTCTGACTTTATTTCTCTCAAGTGTGTTTATATCTCGCAATTGTGACATTATAACTCACAATTCTGACTTTATTTCTCGCAATTGTGAGTTCATATCTTGCAATTGTGACATTATAACTCGCAATTCTGACTTTATTTCTCTCAAGTGTGTTTATATCTCGCAATTGTGACATTATAACTCACAATTCTGACTTTATTTCTCACAGTTCTGACTTGATTTCTCACAATTACAAGTTTATATATCGCAATTCTGACTTTTCTCAGAATTGCAAGATATAAACTCACAATTGCGAGTTATAATGTAAAGATGTAAACTCACAATTGTGAGAAAAAAAGTCACAATTACCTGTTTTATTTTTTATTTAGTGGTGGAATCAAGCTTCCATACTTAACTGACTATTCTAACACATGTTTTTTAAATGACCATTTGCAAGTTTTCCCAAATTTTATGTTAAAATATGCAAATAATGCATTATCTAATTAAATATGCATCATATTTCCAAAATAGAATTCTGAACATTGAAAAAATGGTGGTTTTTACAGAGGGGATTTTGGATATGTTTTTGGTCAATCCATAAATCTTAAAATGCTGTCAACAGCCAGAAAAAAAACCCTACTTTCACCTTGTTTTTAGGAATAAAATATTAAATACATATCAAGTCAATGATATATTAACAAACCCCAATGAAAAAACCTTCACAATATACAGGTAGATTCTGGCGTATGTAAAGCTGCTGAAGTGGAGATTTCTGTATTGTAATTGAAAGTCTGTAGATTATAAAATTGTAATCTACAGACTCAAATGCATAAAGTGTAATAAAATAAACACTTAAAGGTGTGTTCTTTGCACTAGTTTGAAAGAAGACATGTCATGGAAGCAAAATAGCCTATAATCTCAAAATTGACCAGTGCCTTAATGGTTTTGCCTGTAGTGTCTTGCCTTTACACATTAATTTAACATCTTTTCTTTTCTCCCCCAAACACATAATTGCAACAAGTGCGACTTAAAAACAACACAAGGACACCGGACAGCATGCTATTACACGTCTGCGGTGTCATCAAAGCAGCTTGTGAAGGAGTCTCGCACTCTCCTGTCACAGGAAAAAAAATCAATAGTGCAATCCTCCCCGTTCCCGTCCTCGCTGGCGGTAATTGAAATAGAAAATCAAATGAGCGGCGAGCAGATAATTGTTTTATCAATATCCTCCTGCCCGCCCTCCACGGGTCAGTGGCGCATGATCACCGAGCTCTGGATATGACGAGGACGAAATGTGAAATTGAACAGCTCGGCTCTCGTTTATCAGACCTGACAACTCGGAGTGACCGACTCGCAGTACGACCGGACGCCGCAGCTGCTCCCACAGAAACCTCCCGTCTGCTCAGACTCCCACTTAAACATCTTAACATGATAAAGTGTGTGCTGTCGCCAACGCTGTCATCGGACCAACAAGATTTGAATGTATTCTTGCTCTAATATGTCCTTTAGTTGTACCGTAATGTGATAGATTACAGTAATCAATGCACATTCACTCGCGGCCCTCCTGTTCAAAGGGCGATTGTATTGTACTGCACACTAAATATTGTAAAATATGATTGGAGGACATTTGGATCACACAACAATGTAAAGGGCAAACATTTGTGCATTGGTTTCTCATTTTTGTTGTTTAAAAGCACAACTGTCTCAAGTGAAATTATGATAATGCAATAAGTTAATAATACTAAAACCTAGCCACACTGAGCATTGTAGTTTTGCAGACGAACTTCACATTTACTTTAGGAAATGTAAACATTTAGTAAATTTACTGTTGCAACTTTTTACTTTGTAGTTTTAGTTCAAAGGCTATTATCATTTTTAATGTCATTATTCAGGTGTAAATTAACTGTCCAGCCTGCAAGTACAGTAGGAGGTGATGTCATGTGGTACTTGTTATTTTACTCAACATATGTCAGGATGGACCAATCACAGGCGTTTGTGATGACTAGCTTCTTAAAGGGATGGTTCACCCAAAAATGAAAATTTGATGTTTATCTGCTTACCTCCAGGGCATCCAAGATGTAGGTGACTTTGCTTCTTCAGTAGAACACAAATGATGATTTTTAATTCCATCCGTTGCCTTCTGTCAGTCATATAATGCATGTCAATGGTAACAAAATCTATGAGAGTAAAAAAAACATGCACAGACAAATCCAAATTAAACCCTGCGGCTCATGACGACACATTGATGGTTTGTGCAAGAAACCGAACAGTATTTATATAATTTTTTACCTCTAATACACCACTATGTCCAACTGCCTTGAGCATCCGTTGTGTGAGGTCTGAAAACACGCTCTGATGATAGAAGTGATCTCTCTATTTGTCTATGAGTGTGAGAGATCACTTCCGGCGTCAAAGTGCATTCAGAAAAAAAAATAATGTTTGGGTGAACTATCCCTTTAAATTATTTTGTAGGTCATAGATAGATAGAATGATAGATAGAACGATAGATAGAACGATAGAACGATAGATAGAACGACAGAACGATAGATAGATAGAACGATAGATAGATAGATTGAACGATAGATCGATAGATAGAACAATAGATAGATAGATAGATAGATAGATAGATAGATAGAACGATAGATAGATAGATTGAACGATAGATCGATAGATAGATAGATAGATAGATAGATAGATAGATAGAATGATAGAACGATAGATAGATAGATAGATAGATAGAACGATAGATAGAATGATAGAACGATATATAGAACGATAGAACGATAGATAGATAGATAGATAGATAGATAGATAGATAGAACGATAGATAGAATGATAGAACGATAGATAGATAGATAGATAGATAGATAGATAGATAGATAGATAGATAGAACGATAGATAGATAGAACGATAGATAGAACGATAGATAGAACGATAGAACGAAAGATAGAACGATAGAACGATAGATAGAACGATAGAACGATAGATAGATAGATAGATAGATAGATAGATAGATAGATAGATAGATAGATAGATAGATAGATAGATAGATAGATAGATAGATAGATAGATAAAATGTTGAGACTTCCTATGACGCTTACAGTTGAGACTTCCTATGATGTTCATGAGAATATATATAAGGATTGTTCCCATGCTCATGACAGAGTCACATGCATGACTTAAAACAGTCTGTTTCCATTTTGATTTGGGTAATGAAGGGTAGCAGTAAATCTTTGGTTCATATAGTGTTTGTTTTAAGATGCTGATGTCTGCTCGACTGGTTTAATTGCTCTCCTGTACTCTTGAGTGGCTGTTATATATCACACACAGTCATAATGAATTAGTCCACTTCACACACAGCATATTTCTGTATGATAGATAACACTCTGGAGAAATGACCTGTCTTAATTTATGATATCTCACGGAGAGGAGGTGAGAAATACCAGAGGAGTATGTATGCAGGGAAAATAAATGTTAACCTAAAGTCATATTGAAACATTTTTTTTTGGCTACTGCTGTAATGCAACTTTTTAAAAACCTTCTCTGTTCATTTTAACTGTAAATGCTGGCTGAAGAACCTGTGAATTGGCAATTGTAAACTAGAGACTTTCATCAGGCACTTGAAGGCTTCTTGCTTTATTAAAGAGGACCTATATTGCCCCTTTCACAAGATGTAATATAAGTCTCTGGTGTCCCCAGAATGTGTCTGTGAAGTTTCAGCTCAAAATACCAAACAGAATTTTGGGTGTGAGCAAAAACACGCCCTTTTGTGTGTGTCTCTTTAAATGCAAATGAGCTGCTGCTGCCGGCCCACTTTCCAGAAGAGGGCGGAGCTTTAACAGCTCACGCTTCGGTTGCTCAACAACAACAAAGCTGGAGAATCTCACTCAGCCAAAATGAGGATTGTCAGTAACGGTGTTCAGCCTTACATTGTTCAAACCGGAGTCGACACTGATGGAGAGAATCAGGAAGAAGTTACAACTTTTAGAATGGAACTGGACGTTTCTGAATGGTTAGTGGATACATTTCGTCTGGCATGTGCCGTCATGTTAATCTTTTAATTGTTGAATTGACCCTCGTTTGTAAAGCAGTCCGGCGTAAAATGACAGCATGGTAACAACAGATGTTGCTGCAGATGTTGTTTATTCTCAAACAGCAACATTACACACTAACTAAAGTTACAAAATTGAAATCATAATCAAGGACTCCTTTAAAATTAATGGAATATTACATCAACATTGTAGGCATCTGAAGAAACTTATGTCCCTGATAAAAGCTTTTCTATAAAACTGGATTCATATGTTCTGGATTCATATGTGTCATGAACTGCTCGGAGACGTGAAGGTTGAGGGTCCAAATGCAGTAGTTTATTAAATTTATAAGCTGTAAAATATTATGTGTTTTATTAGACAGGTGAGCAACAGTTTGAAGATTCAGTGTCTCTAAACCCCTCCCTTCCTCGAGTTTACTCTGCTCTGATTGGTCAGACAGACCAGTCTGTTGTGATTGATTTACCATTTAAACTTAACGCCCATTATCATATCTGAATTTCAGCTGCTCCAGATCTCCCTCAGAACTTTATACACAGTGACACAAACAGTAACGATGGTGTTGGTTTTTCCGTATCAATTCCTCATTCTTTTGAATTGCATCAAAGTGGATTTGCAGCGCAGGAAATGGTGTCTTCTCGACATGTTGACAACATGAACCAAACTCTTTCAGGCCTCAGCTACAACTACTGTGTTTGAGTGCAAAGTAGACGTTCACGTGAAGCCAATGAAGAAGGCATAGGGACCTTTTTTATCGATCTAAGCGCATGGTCTAAAGCGTACGGCGCAAGCGCACTTAGGGCGTGTCCCAACTCTTTTGCTAGTTTAACAACGGAAAAATTTTTTGACGCACCCGGCACATGGTCTAAAAGGGTTGTCCCTAGTCTGTTAATGAGTAATGGATGTATTTTGGGCGTAACATGCAATAAACCAATCAGAGTTTCATCTCCCATTACCTTTAAAAGCCAGTTGCCCTCGCACCATGGCGGATTCGCTATTTAGATGGCGGAATTTGCAAGAGGAAAAACTGAACACTTCTCTAGGGAGGAAACGGATCTGCTCGTGCATGAGGTTAAAGCGGGACAAGGTCATCTACGGGACAAGCCGGATTCCACCAAAGCTCGCAATAATAATCTTTTACATTGTCTTTTTAATAATCTTTTTAAATCAGCAGGTTGTAAAAAAGAAATCATTTTCATTGAGACGTTTTGATGCCTTGTAAGCAACAATATAAATGCTTTAGTTCCTTGAAAATTGCAAGGCATCGTTTGTCGGCAACATTCAGCAGCAAAAACTCTCTCTGCATTGCACTTCCTCAGCAAACACAAATATAAACACCTTCGTCCCTGAAGCGAACAGTCTTGGTTTCTCTTAGGTTGTTGTCTCACCTGTATGGTAGCTGTCAGGGATTGATTCTTTCATCTAGAACAAGGGAACAAAGACTGCTTTTAGGTGATGCCAAGAAAAGCACCAGAGCCAAGGTGAAGTATTGCGTGCCTTGTCTCCAGTGGAGCGTACGGCTTTGATCAGACGTACACTACGCTTTTGGCACACAAGAGCTTGAAAAGCCCAAACACACCATATAATGGGTACGTGTGTGCTCGAACCACACCTGACTCCTCTGCCCTCATCTGAAATGTATGAACTGTTTGAGTTTGACAGACTGAATAACAATGTGCTCTTAAAATGTCCTCATGAAAATACTGAATGTTGCATTTGCACCTGAGACAGAAAACTGGGTGCATGACTAGAACTTCCCATTGAGTGGAAGTGTTTGGAGTGTTTAATACACTACAAAAAAATGGCACTAACATCTTGTCTTTTCTGTTATTTAAGGGATAGTTTAACCTAATCAAAATCATCAAAATTAATCAAACATGCCGTTTTTGCATTTTATAACAAAACGTGACAACTGCATCTCGATTTGGCTGATTAACGCTTTCCATTCTAGGAACAGAATATTTACATCACCATCTGGATGTTTCATATAATACACAATATGTTGCTTTTAAGTGCTTCACTTTGATGTATTTACTGATGTTTTTATAATCTATTAACACTGCTTTTGTCATTTTTTACAAGATGGACAAAATTTGTCACCAAAAAAGTCATTCGGTTTAACCAGAATTTCGGTTTTACCGAATGACACTTTTGGTTATACCGAATGACGATATTTTCAAACAATGCTAACAGGTAAGATATCTAGCTTGCTAGCAAAAGGACAATCAAATATTTTATATTTAGTACAAGTTTTTTAAATATTACAACATTTTCCATGTTTTATAGCGGTTGCACCGAATGACCTGATGTTTCGGGACATGCGTATGAGCAAGTGAAAACATGATTTTTTCAAATAGTTAAAAAGAAAGTTAGTTACTTTGCTTCACAACCATGTGGTCCTTTGCAGGTGTCTGAATGATGTCACATCCTGTCACATGATATTTACCGCATGACTTGATCCAAAATGGTCCCTTTGGTTACTTGGTTACGAATGACATCAATGAAATTCATTTTTCCGGACATTCTTTCTCATAACAAAGAAACGACTTCTATACATAATTTTAATACCATTTTGTGCTATGTCGATAATCGTCATAGTCATATAGACTAATGTTTTGACTTTTTTTGTGTTTGTCGGCTCCTGGTAACTACATGCCGTCATTGTATGGAAAAGAGCAGCTCAGAGATTGCTTTATATTATATGGAAAAAATTCATACAGGCTTGGAATGACATGAGGGTGAATATTTGACCTTCTGGTAAGAATCTCTAGCAACAGACAGTGTTAAGCTAACAGTTTCTCAGTGTAAAGATATAGAAGCTCAGTAAACTGTTGATTCAGAGGGTCCTTGAGAGAACATTGAAAAAAAAAAAACAGTCCTCCTCCTACACCCGACTCAGTGGAGTCTTGGGAAATCATATCGATCGATAGTTCCTGTTCGAGAAAGATTGCTGTGCACACTAAAGGGCGATGGATGTTCTCAGTGGCCTTCATTTACAGTTTCCATCAATAAATCTACATGACTAAGCATGAGCGTCAGAGGTAAATTACAGTTCACATTGGCTTCCACAAAGATTCAATGGAGTATCATCATGGCTTGGCCTTTTCCTCAGGAATGACCACTCTAAATTTTCTTGAGTTAATCAGGTTAGAATTGAGGAAATTTAAAATGTGCAAACCCTTATAAAACTGCTACCTTCAAAAACAGACCAGATAAAGGCATTTTAGCAGACAAGATGTTGCACAAACATTGGATTCAGACATATCTTGCCTGTTTACCTTCATTATCTTCATTATCTGCCTGGTTACCTTTCTTTTGTTGGATCTCAGCATTACTTCTGCACAATTAAAGTGCATTAAGTACAAAATTAGTTGTTTCAATTTAGCAGAATTTCAGTATACCAGTTTAGTATACCAAAAGTAAACAATATAAACAATAACAGGGTATTTTTATTTAGCACATAAATATTTCAAATGTATTTCAAATACATTTTAGTATATGTCTTTTTCACTAGGAAAACTTTGCTTTTCTAGCTAAAAATTGCAATTTTTTAAAAGGTGCATTGTGGAACTTTAATCTCTGCATCTGTTACATTTTCCTTTTATTTCGCTTTTTTTTAAATGCAATTATGTGTCGTGTATGAACGCCTCCCCACACACGGACGGACACATCGCTATGAGCACCTCCTCATTAGCCTGACATTGGAGACTGTGTTTCTCGGATTTATGCTTCCTAAACAGGACATTAACACAATAGTCTGAGCAGCGGTCTCCTGATTAGCATAATTAACGTGCATTCCAGTGAGAGTCTGCCATCGTTAACGAGGTATGGCTGGGTACTGAGGCCAAGTGAGCTTGTATTTGGGATCTGATTTGGCTGGTGCGTGTGCACAGGTTAGTCCTACTTCATGCACTGCATGAATGTCCCATCGTTGGGGGCTTCTTTATTTTTCCACTCATTCTAATGTTAACACAATTCAGCCTACATCTACACTAATCCGGATATAAAAAATCATTTTTTTCGAAAACTGAGCTTTTTGAAGACGCTTTCTTAAGTGTATATATTTGAAAACACATTGTAATGTGAAAAGTGTGGTATTTGAAAATGATGATGCATGTTTATTCATGTGACGCATATTATACTGATATATATCTTTGTTCGAACCAGTGTGCCTGCTGTGCTATTTACTGTCAAAGTTTGCTTGTTACTTTTTGCAATCTTTATATTACATTCCTGCAAAGATGACAGAAAATTTACTCACAATTGGTGTCCTGCGGCAAAACATGGGTTTTAGATTTGCAACATTTGGTTTACAATGCCATACAAACGCACCATAGGTGATGAGAGATTTTGCTAATAAAGTGATCATGCTAGAAGAATAGCGTGAGATCTTTATTATTTCTGGTCTCTCTGTATCATCTAAGTGAGCATTTATTATGTTTTACGCATGCGCAGAAAGATTACTTAAAGGGATAGTTCACCCAAAAATGAAAATTATCCCATATGACAATCTTCTTTCAGACAAACACAATCTGAGATATATTTTAAAAATATCCTGGCTCTTCCAAGCTTTATAATGGGAGTGAATGGGACCCAATATTTTGAAGCCCAAAAAAGCACCTCCATCCATCATAAAAGTAATCCACATGACTCAGGGTGGTGAATAAAGGCCTTCTGAAGTGAAATTATGGGTTTTTGTAAGAAAAATTTACATATTTAGAACTTTATGAATTATAATAACTGACTTCCGGTAATAGCCGTACATGCGTTCTTGAGAGAGTGGCGTTCCAGCGTGTGACGTAGGACGTCGCCGTAGAGTCAAGCCTTGTTTACACTGCACACGGCGTGCTACGACTGCAACGCGGCTACCGGAGCTGATCCGTGGCCACTCAATGCTTGTGTTTACACACGTTTAAGAAGCGTCGCAGAAGTGGCTTGCCGTGCCGCTTTGCTAAAGATAGGCGCCTTGCCTATTTTTGATGGACGCCGCGTCGAAGCTGCGCAGTTCAAATACAAAATGAAGTCAAAATAATCACCCTGTGTAAACTCTCGCTCATATTTCACATCAGTAGGAGGCCAGAAATTGACAACAAGAGATTTGAAGTTGAAAAACTTGAAAATGTTTTATCCTTCTCTTCCATAACTGGACTTTTAAGTGTATTAACTTCATCTGGAGGCTACAGTTTACACCGCATAGAGGACGGAACACAACCTCGCCGGAGCCGTAATGTGCGGCAGATGCATGCAGTGTAAGCAAGGCTTAAGCTCCGGTGAGAAGTGACAAATGCGGAAGCACACAGGAGAGCAAATCGAAACACCGGTCACGAAGTCCAAAACAAAGATTTTTTAAAAGAAAAATGTCGGAAGATTTCGTTAAATCTGTATCTCCCATTGATGACGGCGTACGTAATCTTACGATTTTAAGTACGTTGAAGCATCCCAGGTAGACGCCATTTTAGGACAATTACAAATCTACAGTATAGCTAAAACAACTCACTTCTTTTCACGGTTTTCCATAGCTGTAAACAACACGTGGTTAACACACGAGAGTTGCCTATTCTCACCTGAGCTTAAGCTACGCCGACGTCCTACGTCACACACTGGAACGCCACTCTCTCGAGAACGCAGGTACGGCTATTACCTGAAGTCAGTTATTATAGTTCATAAAGTCCTAAATATGTTCATTTTTCTTACAAAAACCCATCGCTTTCCTTCAGAAGGCCTTTATTCACCCTCCCAGAGCCGTGTGGATTACTTTTATGATGGATGGATGCACTTTTTTTTGGGCTTCAAAATATTGGGTCCCATTCACTCCCATTATAAAGCTTGAAGAGCCAGAATATTTTTCAATATAACTCTGATTGTGTTCGTCTGAAAGAAGATAGTCATATACATCTAGTGTGGCTTGAGGATGAGTACATTTTTGGGTGAACTATCCCTTTAAGCGTCTTCCAGCATTTCAGTGTGGACGAGAAACTTTTTTGAATGCTTGAAAACACTAGTGTGGATGGATCCGTATCCGGATTAATGTAAAGTACAGTCTCAGTGTTGGACAAGACTTTTATTGTTATTTAGTATGTTTGCCAAAGCAAGTTTATTGAGGTATTTTAGGAGCAGATATGTGTGAATTGTGTTTTAAAACAGGAAGAGAGTTATATCATGGCATGTGTCTGAATTATTGCACACAATATGATTTGTGATCTCAAATTGCGTCTGGTATCAGTGTTTGGATTGTCGCGTTCCAGTGAAGCGTGCATTTTGTTTCACAAAATCGTTGCAATGCTAAACCTGCTGCTTTTCTCATCAGGTTGTGTTTTGACAACATATAATATCTCTGCAAACCCCTTTTGGAAAGATTTCTGTTGGTTGTTTGCCTGCAGTGGTAACAAGCGGTCACACTGTTTAGCCATGAAATGACTCCTCAAAGACAAAATGATTTTCGAGGCGAAAATGACTTTCGAATTGATCTGTCGCTATCGACAACATGCCCCGCCGCCACTGAGCCGGTCATTATTCATGTTGTTTCGCACAGCAGGGTCCAAATGTCTGAGACGCCATTGAGAAGCTGGGATTAACTCATTTAAAACCTGGAAAGAAACAAACAGTTTTAGGGTTTTAAAACATAAAAAACAAATTAAACTTATGCAAAACAAAATTTAACATTCAATTTTATTAAATCTTTCCAATTATTATAATTGACACAGAAGAGAAGCCTGTTTGAGAAATAATTATGAAAAAGTAATTATTAAAATAATGTCCTCTATCCAAGCTTAACATGCAGAGACAACTATGAAGTACAATTTGTGGGTCAAATCTGAAAATTGTAAACACCGTGTGGCACCTTATCCTGTGTGTATCCAATCTTTCATTACGAATATGAACCACCTACCCTGCTGTTAAAAATATGTGTCTCTTCCCATGATGCTGTTATTGTAAACAGCTTCAGCATCCCAGACCTGCCCGGTAATCAGCCGTGTCACGCTGACTGCTCTACAGTCTCTCCATGCACTCCAATTAACACATATAAGCCATAATTACCCTTATTATCAGGACTGAAAGTGTCCAAGTGTGTGTGTGAAGAAATGTGTGTGTGTGTGTGTGTGTGTGTGGCACTGCTGCTGCACTGAAATTGATGTGGAGTTTGGCTGTCGTGTGAGGCTGACAGTGCAAGATTGAGGTGAGCAAACATAGTATTTTCTATGTTGTTTCTAGGGTGTTGGGATGTGTTTTCTAGGGTTTTCTGGGTATCTAATACAGTTATTATGGTGTTCTGGCTGGGTTGTTTCTAGGGTGTTGCTATGTGCTTTCTAGGGTTTTCTGGTTATTTAATATAGTTGTTATGGTATTCTGGCTGGGTTGTTTCTAGGGTTGTTGTTATGTAGTTGCTATGGTGTTCTGGGTTGTTTCTATGGTGCTGCTATTTGGTTTCTAGGGTGTTCTGAGGTGTTTCTAGGGTGTTACTATGTGATTTTTAGGGTGTTCTGGGTTGTTTCTAGAGTGTTGCTAAGTGGTTTCTAGGATGTTCTGAGTTGTTTTAGGGTGTTGTGATTTCTAGGATTTTCTGGGCTGTTTCTAGGGTATTTAATATAGTTGCTATGGTGTTCTGGTTGGGTTGTTTCTAGGGTGTTGTTATGTGGTATCTATTGTTTTCTGAGTTGTTTCTAAGGTGTTGCTTTGTGATTTTTAGGGTGTTCTGGGTGGTTTTTTAGGGTGTTGGTATGTGGTTGCTATGGTGTTATGGGTTGTTTCTAAGGTGTCGCTAAGTGGTTTCTAGTGGTGTTCTGAGTTGTTTCTAGGGTGTTGCTATGTGATTTTAAGGGTGTTCTGGGTGGTTTTTTAGGGTGTTGGTATGTGTTTTCTAGGGTTTTCTGGGCTGTTTCTAAGGTGTTGCTAAGTGGTTTCTAGGGGTGTTCTGAGTTGTTTCTAGGGTGTTGCTATGTGATTTTAAGGGTGTTCTGGGTTGTTTTTTAGGGTGTTGGTATGTGGTTGCTATGGTGTTCTGGTTTGTTTTTTGGGTGTTGCTAAGTGGTATCTTCGGTGTTCTGAGGTGTTTCTCATGTGTTGCTTGAAAAGAGTCCTGCGCGCTCAAATCTTCTGGTCCATATGACTCAGGTCTGTCCTTCCATGTTTTTTAGCATACCTCATCTCAACAAGTTGCATGATTCATTCATGTTTATGGCACATTTAAGTCCAATACTTAGTGATAGTGATTTGAACAAACCTCAAAATATGAACAATAATACTGATGTTTAACTTTGAATTAGACTTAGTTTGTTTATGCATTTTTTGGAATAAAATGTCTATTGCAAATTACTGTACACAAAATAAATTCACAGAAACGATTGATACGTGCAGCTCAAATTTATAATACAAGCTGAATATATAACAGTAGCACACTTGCATTTGATTGACAGATGCTTTACACTTCAGTAGAAGAAGACATTCATTGTGATGTAAATTCACACGCTCCGAAGAGTCTCTGAGAGCTTAACCACTGTGTCGCGCGTGGAAGCCAGCAGCAGCCATTTTCCCGTTGATTTGTGATGAGCTTATGTGAGAATAATTAATGACAATTATCTCTTAATTACAGTGATTAGAGCTGCAGCTGTAGGATCCTCATCCTGTAGTGAAGAGAGAAACTGATGCACTTTAAACAGTTAAAGTCGCACACAGTGTGTGTGAGCGCAAACTGACCGATAAATGTGGAAAATACCACTGGAATGAGGAATATAGATTATTAAATCACATGAACATCGTTCCCTTTGAGAAAGATCCAGCCTTAGAAGTTATGATGTCATAAACTGTTTGTTTCGTTTAATTTAATTTACATTAAAGATCAAGTGTTACATTTCAGCACTCCTAGTGGCACCAAAGTGGAATTGTAAAAACAAAATTATAAAAGATATTTCTTTTAGATTTAAGAAATATTTTTAAGAAAGAAAGAAATCTGCTCAAATCTAATTTAAGAAATGTATTTTTCTTACCCAATTAGCAAACAGTTTTTTTCTAAATAAATGAAAGAAGAGTGGCGGACACTCAAATGCATATATCACATAACTCACAAAATACATCTGAATATACGGTTATGGTAATGAATATTTAGTTTTCCTTATGCTAAGTGCTTCAAAAAAAACTAAATATTTTTTACAAAATTTTCCTAGTAAAAAAAAAAAAAAAAAAACCTATACCAAAATCGATTTAAAATACATTTATTTCATACTAAGTATACTTCAAATCTATTAACATATTTATTGACATATCACTTAAGACTTACTGATATAAAATTATATTTAAACTTTATTTGGAGTATTTCTTTATTGCACAATGCACATTTCTTAATATTATGCCTAAAAAGTGTTTTAATATCACTATTAATAAGGATTGTATGACCTTTGAATAATATCAGTCTTTAAATGCAAGATATTTAAAGTGAACCTGAAGTATACTTGCAATAGTTCCACTTTAACACAATTAAATATACTTTAATATATGTTTAGTTGGACCTCAACACTTCCAGATAACTAAAGTGTAAAGTAAAGACTTTAAGTGTATAAATATGTAAATGTATTTGTAGTATACTTAGCACAAAATAAATGTATTTCAAATACATTTTAGTATATTTTATTTTTTCACTAGGGTTGAATCCACCAGCTTGGCAATCGTTCAGTGACTAGTTTTCTCAGAAATGCTCCTAGTATCAACACACATGTGTTTTCTAGCAGAGCCTGAGAGTTTGTCAATTTCTTGCACTCAGTGTGCCGCAGGATTTGTTAATATAGTTGGTGTTTGGCAGCAGCAATTAAAGGTTTAATCTGAGTGTATTTTAGAGCTATATTCATCCAAATTAACCAGTCTGAAAGACTAATTAGAATACAAATTCTAATGAGCAAATTATGAAGCTTAAACCCCCACAAATATGTTTTAGTAACAAAGTGTGAATAAATTAAGACAAGGCATCCATACTGCTTTCTAGAAAACCGCATTAAACGCTTGAAACTACCCAGCGGGCGTCTATTTTCTGACATAAGAGGGTTAAACATGAAAAAAAAAATCTCATTTTATTTCTGTAGCTGTTGGTATAAGCCAACTTATTTTCGATCTCAGTGCTAATTAAGAGCAGGCTGTGGCTTTGAGAAGATCTTCTAAACGCGAACCAGGGCGTCGTGGGAGAGAGAATGCCGTCTATTAGTCTTTATATATCAAATATGCATTTCAGCAATTGGTTTTGCTCTGTGAAGAAATCCAAAACCACCCACAGCTCCTTCCAGCTGTACAGTAACTCGGGTTTTAAAACTCTTATTTAAAACTGTCATTGCTCAGCGATGAAACCGGCTTTGAATGTTTCGCTGAGCAGATTAAATTAGACTTGTAAATGTGGGGTTGTGAAGATTTGAGAGCTCTGGATTATATTTATTTTAGAGCAAGACCTCGCTCGTGACGGCTTATACTAGAAGACAGGAGTTAGTTCTCTTATGATATATTTCGAGGGTCTGTTAAAGGAATAGTTCACTTGAAAATGAAAAGTCATTTACTCACCCTCATGTTGTACCAAACCTCATGACTTTCTTTCTTCTGTAGAACACAAAAGGAGATGTTTAGCAGGATTTCGCTCAAAGTTCAATGCAAAGGGAGATATTTTCTTTTATAGAAAAGGCTTTTTAAGGACTACAACAAACGGCTGGTAGGGACTACAACGAGCTTAGTAGTAGTTGGTGACATCACTAACACTAAAATGTACATAAACCCCGCCCCCGAGAACACACAACAAAGGGGGTGAGGCCATGTTGGGCTGCTTTAGAGAAGAGGAAGACGAGGGTTAATTCAACACTGGATTTACACAAAAGATTAACATGACGGCACATGCTAGTCGATGAGTTGAATCAACTCCACAGCAACTACATAAATGTATCCCCTAACCATTCAGAAATGTCCAGTTTCATTCTAAAAGTTGTAACTTCTTCCTGAGTCTCTCCATCAGTGTCGACTCCGGTTTGAACAATGTAAGGCTGAACACCGTTACTGACAATCCTCATTTTGGCTGCGTGAGATTCTCCAGCTTTGTTGTTGTTGAGCAACTGAAGCGTGAGCTGTTAAAGCTCCGTCCTCTTCTAGAAAAGGGGCCGGGAGCAGCAACTAATTTGCATTTAAAGAGACACACACAAAAACGCAGTGTTGTTGCTCACACCCATAGGAGCAAATTTGACAAGCTATAATAAATGATCTGTGGGGTATTTTGAGCTGAAACTTCACAGACACATTCTGGGGACACCAGAGACCCTTTAAGTAGAAAGATTGAAATAGTATTTTCTTGTAAAAACTTTGAAACAGTGCATAACAGTAGTCACTGTAACTCATGCACTATATTCCATGCCTTCTGAAGTCATACTTTGTATGGAAAGCAGACAGAAATGTTGAATAAATTAGCTGAAAATCTGAAAAGTCATATTTGAAGTGAATGAAATTTGAAAGGAAGTTTTTAGATGACTTAAAGTGCCCCTATTATGCTATTTTAAAGCTTCATAATTTGCTTTGGAGTCTCCTACATTAGGTTTACATCAACATGTTCTCCAACCAATACGACCATATAGGTCGTTTGTCACCTCCCTGAAATACGACCCATAGGAGTGTTTACTAAAGTGGCGCCCCTATCGACAACAGGACACTTTCATTTTAATTCATGAAATACGACCCATAGGAGCGTTTGCTATAGTTGCGCGCCTATTGACAACAGGACACTTTCCTTTTAATGCATTGTTCCCTTTTATCTGCGTCATATTTCGGGTTTCGCGTAGCTCAACTGGCAGAGCATTGCAATAACAATATGAAATCATGTGATCATACGATCGTGGGTTCGATCCCAGGGAACACGTGCTCATAAAGTGTAAATGCACTATAAATCACTAAGGGTAGGTTTATGGATGGGGGTGGGTGTAGTCATTAATAAAAATTAGTTTTGGTAAATGGAAATACGAGAAATGGTGTAAAAAGTCCACACACTGCATTTAAATGAACACGCAATGTTTTGATTGGTAATGACAGTCATACATCATTTCATGACGACAGACGTAACACGACACTGTCATTATTTTACGCCCACTAGAGGGCGCATGACTTCAAAACGTAAATATAGGTCGTAATATGGTGCTTAAAAAACAACCTATAGGGTCGTTTCTTTTTGGAGGACAGTCTCGTTTACATGGATCCAAGGTCAAAAAACACTTTCATTTTCTCATAATATACAATGTAGCATCAGCTCTTTTCTCCCAGTGTCTGAAATTGTTAGTTCGAAGATTCGGTCTCTCTAAACCCCTCCTTTCCGACAACCTACTCTGCTCTGATTGGTCAGATGGCCCAGTCTGTTGTGATTGGTCAGAAACCAAATGCCAATTATTATATTTGAATTTCAGCTCCGGATTTTCCTCAGCACTTGAAACACATTGTTCGCAGGTAGCCAATGCCATATTTTTAGTGTTGTTACGGTTAACTGAAAATGCCAAAAAAAAGTCGTAAGATTATTAGAGTTTGTTACAAGAAAATGCTATTTCAGTTCTTCAGCTTCAAAATTTCACATTTAATTGTGTTACTTGTCGCTTTAAGTAAATCCTACATCATTTTTTTTTTAGTGTAAAACTTAAAAAAATTGTTTTTGGTAATTAAAATACAGCTAAAATAAAATGAAATATTAGATGAACAATTTAAATTATACTAAACTTAAACATAAAAATATAAATGTTGCCTTGGCAATGAACTGAAATGAGTTTAAGTTGAAGTACTAAATTTACTAAAAGTAAAACTGAAATAAAAATTAAAGCTATTAAAATTACTAAAATTTTAAACTAAATTTAAAATGAACCTGAGAATTTAAATTTAAAAGTTAATTAATATTTTAATAAATGCTATAATAATAAATAAATACTAATAAAATAATATTCAAAACTCTCTTAACGTGAGCTGATTGAACATTAGCCGAGAGAAATACCTTGCACCACAACATCAAATCCCAGACGCTGATGTATTCCTAACATGCCCAGGCAACTTCCACAAGTGATTAAAGATGATTATCGGAAGTCTTTGTTTGACTAATCCGGATTAATGGCATTGAAGGATTAATGCACTTGTGCTTGAACTCATGTGACCTGCCGGTGCTTCCAGCAGTCAGTGGGATCCTGCAAAAGGACATAAACTCAAAGGTAGAGTGAGGTAATGGAGGTCATGGATTTCTGGGATTTATTCTGTAAGATCTCTCCCAGGGTAGCTGAAGGTTTAACCAGACCCTCCTAATCTACAGCAATTCTCTGATGAAAACACACCACAGGCCAAAACCTGACATTCATCTTCTCATAGACAGTAAAAGTAAAGCTTTTTATGCATTTTTTTTACAGTCCTGCTATGGCGTTCTTATTAGTAGGTGGTCCATGTCAACATTCAGTCCAGTTGCTATGATATTTTGGTCCCTGGCCTTCAGAGATATTACATTTTATGTAAGGGATAATCTACAGTCAGCCAGTAATTTTAACAAAAAGAAAGAAACCAACTGGTTGATCTGAACCCTGACGCTTATTAAAATGCTTTGTGAAATACTCTTAGAGCAGAAATTTAGGATTCCTAAATTTAGGACTGATACACCCCTTATTTTGAAGAGTTTCTCCTAAATCAGCAGGTTAGGAGCTACTTTTAGCATTGAGATTTTTTGTGAATACGGCCCCTGAACAAATAAACGTACAAATTGGATTTTCAGTTTATCCTGTAGGATCATATTTGATTTTCTTAGACAGTTATTAGTTGAATCTTTTAAAGTTGGTTCCAAATTATAATAACATTATGACATGATTTCAGATTTGACTATCAAGGAAAATTACCCTAAATAAAGATGCCAGAATAAAGATTCTAAAGATGGCACAAAAATGTTTTATCTCAATCAAATAGACAATATCAGCCAGAGATGTTTCAGTATTTGTCTGTGGAGAGCTTCATGTGAGGTGTCAGGTGGAGAAGTTAAATTGCCGTTACCCCTGAGAGCAGACGCTTCAGCACACAGCTGTTTCTGCCTGTTTACTCACCAACAGCACTCACCATCAGGCCTCAGTCTGTCATCAGCATCTCGTTTCTCTGGCAAACAGAGGATGAGGACGGTACCCTGTATTTAAAGCAGGGTTGTGCCTTTAAAATTGAACTAAGAATGCCTTTTAATTTCCATTTTTTCCCTATGAATATAAATCAAATTTGACAGGATGTGGAATTGTATTTGAATTCAATTTTTAAGACATAAAATTGAAATTAATTAAAAATAGAATTAAAATGTTAATGCAATTATATGCACTGATCAGGCATTACATTATGAGCACTGGCAGGTGAAGTGAATAACACTGTTCATCTCTTCATCACGGCATCTGTTAGCAGGTGGGATATATTAGGCAGCAAGTGAACATTTTGTCCTCAAAGTTGATGTGTTAGAAGCAGGAAAAATGGGCAAGCGTAAGAATTTGAGCGAGTTTGACGAGGACCAAATTGTGATGGCTAGACGACTGGGTCAGAGCATCTCCAAAACTGCAGCTCTTGTGGGGTGTTCCCGGTCTGCAGTGGTCAGTATCTATCAAAAGTGCTCCAAGGAAGGAACAGTGGTGAACCGGCGACAGGGTCATTGGTGGCCAGGGCTCATTGATGCACGTGGGGAGAGGAGGCTGGCCCGTGTGGTCCGATCCAACAGACGAGCTACTGTAGCTCAAATTCCTCAAGAAGTTAATGCTGGTTCTGTTGCATATGGGGCTGCATAGCCGCAGACCAGTCAGGGTGCCCACGCTGACCCCTCTCCACCGCCGAAAGCGCCAACAGTGGACACGTGAGCATCAGAACTGGACCGCAAAAGGGGGACCAACACAATATTAGGAAGGTGGTCATAATGTTATGCCTGATCGGTATTTTATATATATAATATATATATTCAATCAAAAAATGATGATGGGTTTGGATTTTTTGCCCTTTTTATCGCATTCTCCTCATCTGACACCATCACTAACCCCTGATAGCGCCACAGTAATTTGTTATGGACAATTTGTATTTGGAATACATCACTATAGTTATAAACACATGTGTCTATGTATATATGCACCTCTGTTGATCCTGTTTCTGTTCAGTCACCGTTAACTAATTCGACGTCTGCTTAAACTGAGAGCCGCTGCCTGAGAGATGCATTTCATGCGATGTGCTCTGTGCTGAATTAGCAATTCTTTGCCTGAGGTCTGAATAGGGAATGTGGCTACCTTTACCATTTTGTTGCCATTAAAAATGAAAGCAACATGAAAGAAAAGGAAAGAGATGAAATTGAAATGAGATTAAGGGCAGCAAATGTTCATATGCTGTGGAGGAAACATGCAGTCCTGCAGGATGCTTTTGATTCATGCTTTCTCTCATATTCAGTCCTTCCATCTCGTGTTTGTTTGCCTTTGTCTGCTGTGCTTTAAATGTCATCTTGCATTGACCTCATGAATACTGTGTGTGTGTGTATCTGGAGGGCAGTGTGTGTGTGTGAGTGTGTGTGGATGCTGTATCTTATTCTAGTCACTCTGAGCAGCTGTGGCGTGTTTACAATCTTGTCCTCAGGTTTTTTGAAAGAGCATCTTCAAAATCACCTAAAACTGCAGAACAATGGCATTGCACTGAATGTTTCTCAGAAGAGAGATAAACGCTGTTTCATAGCTCATCTAATGCTCACTGTTTCTTCAAGTATCAATGTTCTCTAAAAAAAAAAAAAAGACACAAATGAGTCAATAGTTAATATACAGAAATAATATAGAGCTTTAAAGATGCCATCGAATGGAAAATTGAATTTACCTTGGCATAGTTGAATAACAAGAGTTCAGTACATGGAAATGACATACAGTGAGTCTCAAACTCCATTGTTTCCTCCTTCTTATATAAATCTCATTTGTTTAAAAGACCTCAGAAGTACAGGCGAATCTCAACATAACACCGACTGTCACGTAACAGTCGGGATCATTAATATGTACACCCCCAATATTTGCATATGCCAGCCCATGTTCAAGGCATTACACAAGGGCAGCCAGTATTAACGTCTGGATCTGTGCACAGCTGAATCATCAGACTAGGTAAGCAAGCAAGGACAATAGCGAAAAATGGCAGATGGAGCAATAATAACTGACATGATCCATGATATTTTTAGTGATATTTGTAAATTGTCTTTCTAAATGTTTCATTAGCATGTTGCTAATGTACTGTTAAATGTGGTTAAAGTTACCATCGTTTCTTACTGTATTCACGGAGACAAGAGCCGTCGCTATTTTCATTTTTAAACACTTGCAGTCTGTATAATTCATAAACACAACTTCATTCTTTATAAATCTCTCCAACAGTGTGTAATGTTAGCTTTAGCCACGGAGCACCATCAAACTCATTCAGAATCAAATGTAAACATCCAAATAAATACTATACTCACATGATCTGATGTATGCATGCAGCATGCATGACGAACACTTTGTAAAGATCCATTTTGAGGGTTATATTAGCTGTGTGAACTTTGTTTATGCTGTTTAAGGCAAGCGCGAGCTCCGGGGGCGGGGGAGCACGAGAATTAAAGGGGCTGCAGCCTGAATCGGTGCATTTCTAATTATGCCCCAAAATAGGCAGTTAAGAAAATGTATTTAAAAAAATCTATGAGGTATTTTGAGCTGAAACTTCACAGACACATTCAGGGGTCACCTTAGACTTATATTACATCTTGTAAAAAAACGTTCGATGGCACCTTTAAAATGAATGTGTTGCAGCTCCAACCACTTTGTTCTTGGGTGAATCTAATGATAAATATTTGAGTTCATATTGAGAACTGTGACTTTTGATTACAGATTTTAAAATATTTACTCCTAAATTTAACATTTATATATTTGAATAGCATTTAAAATTTATTATAGGCTACAGTTTTAACATAAACAACTAATAAACTTAATGTGATGCATATTTGTCAGTCATGCATAAATGAAACTGATAAGATTTATGCAGCCATAGTTTGGCATAGTTTTTGCATCTATTAGATTTTTTTTTTTTTTAATGGTTGTTACGTCCCCCCAGGCAAGCAAACAAAAGAAAAGCAAGCGCTTCTCCCATGCTCGTGTCACATCCGGGTCTTTATACGCGCCCACTAGCGTCTGATTGGTTCTCGGGATGTCGCGTGGACCCGATGACTGGCAGCGACGTCATCCAATCGCAGGACCTGTAACAGGTGAGAGGGAGAAAACACTACGGGACGTAACAATGGTCATATTTTCAAAATGTATTTATTCAAATTGCTTATTATCAGCATAAATCCATTCATTGTGTAATCAATTGAATTTATTCAGTTAAAAAGAATGAACATATATGGCTAGCTGTGGAACAAGTAATATGTAATTAGTTAAATATATAAGATTGAAACAAATTGGATTTATTGATTATAAATATATAATCCTGGTTATCGTGTATTTAAAACACATTCAGTTCATTAGTACTATTACAGAAATCTTACCCGTTTCATTTATGTATGACCAAAGTCCATTTAAGACAAGTAATTTCACTCGGCGGCCATCTTTGAAACGCCTCTCGGGCATGCAAGTGCAGCTCCTATCTCTTTGAATGGGGAAACATCAAATTCTCCCAAGCTGTTTGCCAAGCTTTCGATTAAATTTCTTATTTGTAATCACCAATGAAATCTGACAACAACTGTCTCATAATTTTTTTTCCAAATGCTCGAATCATGACAAAAAAAACTATATTTTTTAGGCTGGATCAAGCGAATGCGCATGCGCAGACCTAAATGTGCGTCTCTTGTGTCGGCGATTGCCTCTTATTTAGAAGGCGGGACTTATTCCACCATATTGCACGTTGCATTTTCTCCCATTCAAAACAATATGAGTGACACGTCTTGTGTTATTCTATAGTCTTTGGTATGACTGACAAATATGCATCACATTAAGTTTATTAGTTTATTTATATTAAAATTGTGATCCAAATGGATGGAAATTGTATATGCAACTCGAAAACATAAATTAGGCCTAAATATATTTTTAAGTGTATATTTTACAGTAGAAAGCTCTTTTTAGTGTTGTCAAGTCAGTGTTTTTCCCACGGAATTGGGCTGCTTTTAACCCTCTGGGGTCTGAGGATTTTCGGGGCCCTGGAGAAGTTTTGACATGCCCTGACATTTGTGCTTTTTTCAGTTGTTCATAAACATATTAATGACAAAAGTGTCATTACACTGTATTCAGCACAAACTAGGCTACAATAATATGTGAGGAACATGTATGTACATGTTTGTATTTTTTAAGGAATAACGTTTATGCGTGGTTATTGAAAAAACAAAAAACTTAAGTCACTGAAATAAAGCCAAAAAATATATATTAAATCTGTGTTCACAAGACTTCTGGGTATTGGAGGTTGTAGACTAGAGTTTTTGCTTCAAAATTATGTAAAAATTATCCTGCCTACTCGTTCATATATAACAATATATTGATTTAGTTTTTGTAAGACACTTTTTGTCAAGAAACACAGTATGCGTGGAGGCGTGAATCATCATGAATAATGGGTGATTTACACATGAGAAGACAAAAGAATCGCATAATGAGCTGTAATGGCTTGCATAATAATGAGGCCTTTCAGTCAGGTAGGCTGTGAAAAAACCCTCTGTGATCATGTCTCAAACTCATCATGGTGTATATCAAACATACAGAAAAAACAGCAATACTGTGAAATATTATTACAATTTAAAATAATGGTATTCTATTATATACTTTAAAATATAATGTATTTCTGTGATGCAAAGTGTCTGAACAATTATGTTACCTCTATGGCATTTCATATAGGCTTTTAGCTTAAAAGCATGCACATTTGGAGAAATATTGATGGATTCTCATATGTTTATGTCAATTTTCTATACAGAGGAGTAATATTTATTAAATATTTATTGTCATCACTATGAGCGCTGGATGCTGTGTTTTCAATTCATACTTGCAGCCGGAGGGCGCTCTGTGCACATTTAGTCCACAAATATCTCCTAAAGAAGAAAAGGCCATGTGACAATCCAGAAACTAACAGGCTTCCAGAGATCGCTAACTATGGCTATTCAAAACACTTTTGAAGACAATAAATACACGATTGAGACGATGTATACATGTATTGCCTCAGAATTTGCGTCTGAATAGCGCTCGCTCCGTGGGCGTGGCTGCAATAGCGGATAATGAGCTGAATCACGAGCGTCTGACTTGTGTCTCTTTTCATACAAATTACATAAACAGAGAATTTTTGTTTTTGATTTGACTTACACGATTTAAAACCTGACATTTCAAAGTTTTTTTAGACATAAGTCTAATTTTTTTGTGATTAGTATTCACTACGTTACACTTCATTTTCTGAGAACTATCAGATTGGACTTCATTCAGAGGGAGACGAGAGATCACACATCATGTTAGTTTTCTTTATTTTACAAAAAGCACAACATTTTGTTTTTCCTCTGAGTGTACACAAATAAAAGAAGATATTCCACAGATTAAAATGGTGTATAACTCTTAATTGTATGTGGGTACAATGAGGGTGGTTGATTTCCACCCTCGTATGTATGATTTCGGTGCTCCAACACCCCCAAAACACCATCCAGATGTATTACAAATAAAAAGATTACAATGTAAAAGATTATTATTGTGTGTATAAAGATAAAAATGCCTACATGTCATAATGGATAGTCATTGCATGTATCAGAATGACCTATTTGCAGTAGTGACGAATGAAATTGGCAAATTATTGACCAATCGTGGCAATACACACATGTATTTAAACTGACTCGTCAGGTCGAGAGTGTCTATATTCCGCCATGTAAATAGCAATCCGCCATGGTGCAAGCGCAGCTGGCTTTTAAAGAGAATGGGAGATGACACTCTGATTGGTTTATTGCACGTTACGCCCAAAACACTCCCATGACTCATTAAGAGACTACAACACTTTTGGACCATGCGCCTGGCGTGCCGACCATTTTTTTCATGGTTAAACTAGCAAAAGTGGATTCGGACACGCTCTGAGTGCACCTGTGCCATGCGCTTAGATCGTTAAAATAGGGCTCTGTGTGTTGTTGAGGAGAGGAGTGCTGTTACTTTACTAAGTGATCAGATGCACTATTTCACCTGCTGGACTACACACTTGAAGAGTTACACTTGAAGAGTTAGAAAGCAGAATAACAAAAACATAAAAATAAATGCTATATATCAGCAGAGATCATTTTTGTCTCACTCTCACGTGAGCATCCACTCCACTGCCTGCAAACTCCAAATCAAACGTGAAGTGCCAAAAAAGTCTTTGGTGTGGAATTAAAGGAGGCCACGTTGGACTTGATCGCTGCCGGTGGCCGCTGGAGCACATCTTAACGGCTCACAGCGCTTTTATTCCACCCACCTCAGTGAAGAGACCTGCCACTGTCAATCATTCTCTTGTAGTCGGCGCTGGCACAAACACATCTCGCTCGCTGACGTGACCTCTGATAAACAGCGTGTCATAGCAGACTAATCCTGCACCGTGCATTAATAGCTGAGGACGTGAGGGGGGTGCAGTTCTGTGGTGGTCCTGTCGAGTCGGTTATTCATTGTGGAGTGATAAGAGGAAATAACTGGCTATCTGAAACCTTCTTTGGGTGGTCCAGGTGTTACAGAAATTGTCTTTGCATGTCTGAATGTTTTTTTCTTACGGTTAAGGTTACATTGCTCATCTCATCTCTGTATTTTTATGTGGTTAGACAATTATTTTTCCTGTAAAAATAAGATTTTAGCATCATTTACTCACCCTCATGTTGTTTCTAACTAGTATGCTTACACACACACACACACACATTATACATACATATATATATATATATATGGTTATAGATATCAAGAACCTGAATCTTTTATTAACCATTTTTAGGAGAGAAGATGCACATTATTGCATAATACTTTTTTCCCACCGTGTTTTGGGACAGGTCTCAGTATCCGCGGGAGTCAGGATGAAGACCCTCCTGACCCTCAGCTCATGCGTCTGGATAACATGCTGCTGGCAGAGGGCGTGTCTGGACCAGAGAAAGGGGGCGGGGCAGCAGCAGTTGCTGCGGCAACAGCAGCGGTGGGAGTCGGAGCTGACAACTCCATCGAGCACTCGGACTACAGAGCAAAACTCACCCAGATTAGACAGATCTACCACACCGAGCTGGAGAAATACGAGCAGGTCTGCAACATCATGACAGAATGCAACCTGTACACAGTAAATTAATCAGGAATATACAGCTGCATCAGAAAAATGAGTAGCTCTGTTTGTTGGAAAAGTAGCTTGTTACTTGAAAAATTACACTACTCAGATAAACTACTATCATTCTAGGGAAAAACGTAGTTAAGTTACTGATCTCATGCAATGAAAACATTCACATGACCATACACATAATTA
>RJVU01007700.1:1086447-1099683 GCA_003731715.1 Anabarilius grahami | reverse complement strand
GATATTGTGAGATTCATCCACATTTGCCTTTCTCTCTCTCTCTATCTCAGGTGTCTAACTGGTTTGGTAATAAACGTATTCGCTATAAGAAGAACATTGGTAAATTCCAGGAAGAGGCGAATCTGTACGCAGCGAAGACAGCAGTGACGGCGACTCAGGCTGTGGCGGCCGCTGTACAGAACAGCCAGACCAACTCGCCCGCAACGCCCAGCTCTGGTACACATAGACGAGACCACCGGGGCTAGTTGTCACTAATATTATATCTCACTGACTGTAAGGTTTTAAGTCCATTTGCACAAATACTTGTTTTCTTTAGTAGTAGTTTGGCATGTTGCTTTCAAATATAAACATTTGTTGCCCAAAAAAGTGGTATCCTTAAATGAATTGCCAACTATCAACAGGTAAATTACCTAAATAGCTCACTGTGACAACATGCCCTGCTATAAGGGTCAACAAGTGTTAAATGGACTGTATCTCTTTTCCTAGGCAATAAGAGTGGAAATATGTGATAGCTTTTTTGTAGCCAGGACTTGTGAATAAATAAACCTGTGAAACATTCAATTGAGTAAAAAATGTGACAACTTGCCCCGCTCTCCCCTATATTCCAGATCCAGCAGATCTAGTCTAATTTTTTGGTCTTGAACATGCATTTTTGAAGTAATTTAAGTTTAAATGGGTTCTGTTCTGTGTCATTTTCTCTGCAGGTTTTCAGATGAAAGATGAAGACTTTCAGTTGGATGTAGCAGAAGATAAAAACAATCTGTTAAACAACATGTTCACTGGTACAGCGACATCACTTCCTGTGATGATTTGTTATAATTACAGTGACTGTCCTCTGTCTGTGTGTTTATTTGTATATGTGTATAATTTGTATAATTATTTTAACCCTGTAAAGCCTGACAAGCTTCTTTTTTTTAATGGAACACTTTATTGAACCTTTAGACAAAAAAAAAAAGTTTTTTGTTGAGTATCATATTTGATACATCAGGCTTTTATGGCTCATATAATATGATGTAGTGAGAATATGGAACTTATACTTGAACTATACAATTTGGTTCAGATGCAGATATTTATATGGCCAAAAAACACTCGGCATGTTCACAGACTCACTGTTCCTCCTCCTCTCTGTCTCTCTGCAGGGTCTTCGGGTTCGTATAGTTTGCCAGGTTCAGGAGATATGTTTATGAGCATGTCCAGCCTGAACGGTTCATACCAGCCGGCCCAGGTCCCCGGCCCAGGACAGACACAGGTATCACACACACCAACACTGCAGCTGAAAGCATACATTAGTGAGGGACTGTTTTATTTTGAATATATTATAAAATGTAATTTATTCCTGTGATCAAAGCTGAATTTTCAGCATCATTACTCCAGTCTTCAGTGTCACATGATCCTTCAGAAATCATTCTAATATTATTTATTTGAAATATAATCTTTTGTAACATGGGATCAATTTAATGCATCCTTGCTGAATTAAAGTATTCACTTCTTTAATTTCTTTCAAAAACAAAAATATTTACTGGCCCCAAACATTTGAATGGTAGTGTATGATGTTGCAAAAGCTTTCTATTTCAGATAAATGCTGTTCTTTTGAACTTTCTATTCATCAAGGAATCCTGAAAAAAAAAGTACACAACTGTTTTCAACATTGATAATAATAATAATTATAATAAATGTTTCTTGAGCAGCAAATCATCATATTAGAATGATTTCTGAAGGACCATGTGACACTGAAGACTGGAGTAACGATGCTGAAAATTCAGATTTGATCACAGGAATAAATTACATTTCAATATATATTTACATAGAAAACAGTTATTTTAAATTGTAATAATTTTTCACAATATTACTGTTTTTCTTGTATTTTTAATCAAATAAATGCAGTCTTGGTGAGCAGACGAGACTTCTTTTAAAACATTAAAAATTGTACCAATCCTAAACTTTTGAACGGCAATATACTGTATATTGGCATATATACTGTATACTGTATACTGGCTGTATACTGTATATATGTGTGTGTGTGTGTGTATATATATATATATATGAAATATGTTTTTAGAATACCAATAATATCACAGCCAATCAAATCTCATCCTTCATTATTTCTCACCGAATATTCAGTTTACTCTGAAACAGAAGTTTATCTCCTGTCCTGTCTTCTCTCTCCGCAGGGAGACTCCATACGTCACACCATCGGTCAGTCGCTGGGTTACAGCGATGGTCTGCGGGGAAATCCACTTTACAGCCCTCATGGCTTGAACGTAAGTGTGTTATTTGAAAGTAAAACATTTTAGCCAGAAACATTTTCTGTGCAAGTATGCAAACGCAGATGAAAATGCTTGGACAGTTTCAACTAAACAAACCAAAGTCAAACAGACTTAAATCCACACCAAAAGCTCTAGTGTGAAAGTGCTTTAGGGTCTGAATATCACTGACACACACACACACACACCATCTCATGTGGTGGGGAATGAATAATCTCTTCACAGCAGGTCTCCTGGAGTCATTCAGAAAGACGTTGTATGATCAAACCGTCGCTCCATGAGCCGACAAAGACGACAGCCGAGATTAAGACTGGGAGAGGTGATGCTGCTTCTGTGAAAAGGCAAAGATAAACATATTGATTCATATTAATATCCACACATGCACACAGGGCTGTTTTGCTGGGATAGAAAGCAAATACGTTCCATTTCCATTTCCCAAAATGCATCTAATAACACAATGACATGCACGGCTCTTGGCAGTATATATCAGCCTTCTTATTGAACCACACGCTCTCTCTCTCTCAGAGCGAATTTGCAGTCCATTTCCTTATCACTATAATAAAATATGAAACTGGAATTGCCTGCAGCTTTGTACAGATGTGAATAGCATCTTCCCAGATGAGGTTTGATAAGACACGCTTTATAATGGAGTCGATGTGGAGTCACGGCATTAAAGGTTCATTTATCTATTGAGGCAGCCACGTCGAGGAAAAAAGCCTACTACTAATGCGAGAGGAAAATAATCATCCATAGCCATATCACAAAGAGAAAGGGCAGTACGAATAGCTTCAGATGTCATGGACACTTACTAATATTTGTTCTTAACATTTAAACAACCTTCACATTACAAAAACAATGATTTCAAAATAGTTTTTTTTTAATTAATCTTGTTTTACAGTTAAATTATCTAAAAAACCTTGAAATTATGCAACAACGTGTAACAATATGTTGTCTATGTGTCAGTAAATCAAACCAGTGACTAAACGGTCAACTTCACGTTGTTTCTCTTAGTAGGATGAAAATAATCTGATATTTAAACAGTGATTAAATTATATATAGAAAGCGATCAAAGAACGCTCCCTTTACAATCGCTGGAGCTGTCAATCAAACAGCGTCAGTTTATCAGTGACTGAGTTCTGGACTTGCGCCAAAACTACCGTTTAATTCAATGAATCTCTTAGTTATATCGCGTTTCCACTGTTAGTTATGATGAAAGCATTCGTTAGTGTGGAGAAATTGAGTTGGATTGACGAGATCACTGCTTTCATGTGCTCAACAACATGTCTGTGATCGGCTACAATGTTCATCACTGCAACCTTTCATGCCACGATCTAAATATAATGCCATAGATCTAAATGTAATGCTATAATCAACACTTTTCACGATTAGTTAACCTTGAGAGCTGTAATAGTAAAAACGTGCTAAAGGTTTTCGAGAGAGTAATACTTAGCTATTTCAAAGGCAAAGATGTCAGCCAATCACAGCAGTGGGCGTTTACACTGAAGTCTCACAGCAGACACGCCCCTTCAAACAGAGCGTTCAAATCAGAGGGCTAATATTAGGGTAGGAAAAATATTTTTTATTTCTAAATTATGACAATTTTTGATGTAAAAATCATACTAACATTATAAGTGCACCTCAGGAATCATTATAAAACAATAAAACAACGTAGTTCATGACCCCTTTAAATTAAATCATTCAATAATTAAATTAATCAATATGTATCTTATTTATTTCCACAAGTCTAGAAGTCTTTTTCACCCTGTAACAACAAACAAAAACAGCTTAATCCAGAACATGATGATTTGCTGGTCTCACCTAAGCAGTGTTAGAGAAAGTTACTTTTAAATGTAATGCGTTACAATATTGCATTACTCCCTAAAAATTAACTAACTGCATTACTTAGTTACTAATGTTAAATTATTTTTGCGTTACTTTTTTTCATCTGGGCTGGCCTTGCTTGTTTGTTTTTAACAACAAAAACAACAAAGGCCCTTTCAAAACAAATACATTTAATTATTGCAGGTTTGTGTAATATTCTGAGTTTGCATTTCACAGTTTTTATTCATTTTGAGGAATACTGAATCTGTGCAAGTGAGACGAGTAAATGCTCATATTTAGTCTAAAACTACAATAACCATCATGTTTACACAGCGCACACAACGCTTCGCACTCACGATTTCTCTCAAAAAGGGGACAGGAGAGCTGTCGGTCAATAAATGGGAAAATAAAGTAACTTTCCTTATTTGAAAAAGTAACAAGATATTTTGTTGAAATTTTTTAAGTAATATATTACTTTACTAGTTACTTGAAATAAGTAATCTGATTACGTAACTCAAGTTACTTGTAATGCATTACCTGTTCCTAAGCAGTGTTGGGGAAAGTTACTTTGAAAAGTAATGCATTACAATATTGCGTTACTCCATAAAAAAGTAACTAATTGTGTTAGTTACTTTTTATCTAAAGTAATGTGTTACATTACTTTTGTGTTTTTCTCATCTGGGCTAGACTGTTTGTTTGTTTGTTTGTTTGTTTGTTTGTTTTACAACAACAAAACAGTTCTATTTTTGGCAAATGTAAAGACACTTTCACACTAAAAGTGACATGAATAAGCCTCAGGCTGAAGGAAATGCACATTCACGCCTGTACAGTAGAGGGCGCGGTTCAAACAAACAAGCCTTTCAGCTTTGCTGTCATTCTGGAATACAGAAGAATAGGACGAACGAGAAGAAAAAAAAGTGTAAATAAGTGGTAAATAAATGTTGTAAATTTAAAAGCAATGTGTTGCTTTACTAGTTACTTGAAAAAGTAATCTGATTACGTAACTCGCATTACTTGTAATGCGTTACCCCCAACATTGTTCCAAGTCTCCAAAAAGCTTCTAAAACAAGATGTATAAACCAGCCTGGACATGGTTAGGCTGGTTTAAGCTGGATTTTGTTTCAGCATGGCAAACAACAGTTTAGAAAATATGGTTACAAACAGTGTTTTATCTGATCTTACTCTCAAAAATCAATACCAGCTAATGTTTCCATTCTGGCTTTAATTACACCTCTCAAACGGTCTTTTCTGTGTCTCTTTCTAGGGTAACGGTGGCTGGCATGATGCTGTCACTCCATCTTCTGTGACATCTCCAATAGAGGGAGCAAACAGCGTTCACTCGGATACCTCTAACTGACCAGTCTGAGGTCTCTTAACTAACCCGCAGGACAACCTACAACAAAATCTCCAGTGAGACTCAGAGAAATGAAACACAGACACAAAACCGCTCTTCAGTACCTTACTTTGACCAAAAGAGCACCACGCTGCAAAAATGAACCTATAGGATTGATGGTACCAGCTTTCTTTCCAAAACTGGTGATGCCTCAATAAACATGGCCAACATGTGTGATTGTGGAAACAAGGGATGCTTTTGTCATAATCTCTGTGAACATCTTTGAATAGGTTTAAAAATAGATCATGATTTAAACTGACTTGTATCACTGTCTTCTTGCACAGTACAGTATGTTCGTTCTTAAGTGTGATTTTTTTCTCTTACAGATCACCAACACGGAGAAACTGATTTTTTTAAACTGTATTTTTAACATCATTCGGATTTAACTTGAGCATTAATGTTATTCATCATAAAGGTCAATGACATCTTGGTTTTACCCAGATTTTAACAAATTAGGACATAATAATTGACATCAGAACTGCGGTCATGCTTATTCAGCTGTTCTGGTACAATGTATCAACTACATCAAAAGAGCAAAGCTGTAGGATTCCAGAAGTAAAATACCATTGATAATGTCCATAAAGAAGATGTGTACAGTATGAAGTCACTGTATATGTTTCTGTGGAGTTGATTGGTTTCAGATTGGCTTACAACTCCTTGTCGAACAATGTTTGGAAATGTCTATGGAAAATTCACTTCTGAAATCTTCTGTTCAGCTCTGTTATCAGTAACAGTGACAAATATTTGCATTTCTCAAATTATCGATGCCATAGAAGAACAATTTTTGGTTCCACAAAGAACCTTTCAGTCAACAGTTCTTAAAAGAATCATTTTGTCTTAGTGTGAAGAACATTTTAAAATTCTAAAGAACATTTTTTCCAGTATAAAGAACCTTTTGTGAAATAAAAAGATTCCATAGATTCCAAGGTTCTTCATGGAACCATCAATGCCAATAAAGAACCTTTATTTTTAAGAGTGTAGCACTGCTGTTGACAGAGAGATAATGCAAACCAGATTTGTATTTGATAATGCCATTTAAGTGTCAAGACATAATCGACTGATCAGCACACATACTGTATCTACATAAAAAAGCATTTTTGAATGTTATTCTTTTCTTAGTCCATACACTCATGCTCTGTGTGACAGAATATACAGATTCTTTTTAAGTTTGCTTTACTTTTTTTTTCATCAATTCATTGGGGTAGTTTATCATTTGCAATGCCGCTTAAAGAGGTTGTAATATTTAAAACAAAATGTTCTAATGTATTAACAGAATTTACACTGAGCACCTCTCTATGAAGAATAATTCATGTAATATTATTAGTTTTTGATAAAAGGAATACTTGTATTTCTGGCCAAAAAAGTGTTTCAATAAACATTTTGAATTGAGATTCTTGCCCTGATATTAAGCACAACAACTAACTGGATGCCCATTTTTATTGTTTACTAGTGTCCAAATTTTTTGCTTTAAAATAAAATAAATAAATCCAACTTGCATATTGTTCTTCTAACAAATGTAAAAAAGTAGCTTGAACAAAGATTATTTAGTAGGATGAGTGAGTTTATTACCTCAAGTGAACTAAACATGTTGCTAACAAAAGTTGTTTTGTTGACCTTACTTAGATTCTCAAGTATTTGTCAGAAACTTGTCCAAATGTTGTCTTAACTTTCCAAATCGAGTTATCTGAACAAACAATTTTCATTGAACAATATTGTGCCAGTTCCCAGCATGCACTGCAGCTTGAAATAATTATGTGGTAAAAGTTATTTTTTTTTAAAACTATCATTGCTTTGCATTTACTGGCTTAATTTATGCTGCTGCTGCTGCTTTCGCTGTCACTGTTATTTAGCTGTCATATGGTTCAGAGTTCATATTTTACTGAATTAACATTTGCTGATCATCACCATATTTGAGATTTGTCTGTAGAGGTATATGTGCATCTCATTGCAACTTTTGTATACAATATATTTGCCTATTAGGATCCATGGAGATTCAAGAACAAGGATTGTATTGAAAAATGCTAAACAATCTTAAGTTGCCTTGACAAGAAGTTTAAAGCCGGGGACACACCTAACGATTAGCTGAAACATTCTAAGACTGAACTGAACACACATACCGATTGTTTCCTGCGACTGAAGCAGATTTAAATACTTACACATGGAATTTGAACACCGACTGTAATCGCAGACTGAACGCGACTGGATGCGTTTGAGCGCGATCAGTCATAAGTATCAATTTACATTCATAATCGGCCTTACAATCGTTAAATGTGTGCCCGGCTTTAAGTTCTAAGACTACCTGTTACTCATTAGATGAACAAAAGTATTTAAGTGGAGCAAACTAGTTGAGCTAACAAGTTGAATGTGATTGTGTGCCTTATTTTTTCAAGCTAGGTCAACTTTTTTTTTTTTATACAGAGTATCTGATTGGAATCCGATCATATTTAGCAAGTGTAAACAGCAAAAAAAAAAAATTCACAAATCCATTTCAAGCTTCATTCATTTGTGGTTTGAAATACTATTCAAATCTCCTTTCTGAAAATCCATTTCAGAGTATGTGAATTGGGACGCAGGCCTGTTCGATGCAAGCAGAGGATGTGAATTAACAAGAGCAACGGATTCAGATTGTAAACTAAGCTAGATTTTTACATGTTCTGAATAAAATATGAGTGGTGCTTTTGAACTCAAAGTTAGAATGTGTGGACGGTTGCCAGGGCCTTGCTATGTGATTGCTACGTATTCTAGGTTTGTTCTAGGTTGCATGGGTAATACATGTGCCCCAATTTGCATACTTATGCACTATGGCTACTTTCAGACTGTCAAATCCGATTTTTGTTCATATCCGATTGAAATCCGATCAGATTTATCAAGTGTGAACAGCAAAAAAAAAAAATCACATGAAATGTGACACATTGTCATGTTATAAATAAGACAACATCTGTATTACAAACCCCTCCGTGTTGCAGTTGTTTTTGGCGTATGCCATAGAAACCAATGCAGATATTCTGGAAAACAAAAGAGCGGCATTGACACACAAATCGGATCTGAAAAGATACACAAATAATTGGATTTGGACTGACAGTCTGAAAGTAGCCTGAAACTATTCTATGCTGTTTTGCAGTATGAATAATGCGAGTAGTGTGTTCACACTGAAAATTACAAATAGACAAAGTGCACTTTAAATACCAGGATGATGCACTTAATTAAAGTGTGGAATGTTGGACACTTAATGTACTCAACTGTCGCAGCCATAGATATACAGTGGGTACGGAAAGTATTCAGACCCCCTTAAATTTTTCACTCTTTGTTATATTGCAGCCATTTGCTAAAATCATTTGTTCATTTTTTTTCCTCATTAATGTACACACAGCACCCCATATTGACAGAAAAACACAGAATTGTTGACATTTTTGCAGATTTATTAAAAAAGAAAAACTGAAATATCACATGGTCCTAAGTATTCAGACCCTTTGCTCAGTATTTAGTAGAAGCACCCTTTTGATCTAATACAGCCATGAGTCTTTTTGGGAAAGATGCAACAAGTTTTTCACACCTGGATTTGGGGATCCTCTGCCATTCCTCCTTGCAGATCCTCTCCAGTTCTGTCAGGTTGGATGGTAAACGTTGGTGGACAGCCATTTTTAGGTCTCTCCAGAGATGCTCAATTGGGTTTAAGTCAGGGCTCTGGCTGGGCCATTCAAGAACAGTCACGGAGTTGTTGTGAAGCCACTCCTTCGTTATTTTAGCTGTGTGCTTAGGGTCATTGTCTTGTTGGAAGGTAAACCTTCGGCCCAGTCTGAGGTCCTGAGCACTCTGGAGAAGGTTTTCGTCCAGGATATCCCTGTACTTGGCCGCATTCATCTTTCCCTCGATTGCAACCAGTCGTCCTGTCCCTGCAGCTGAAAAACACCCCCACAGCATGATGCTGCCACCACCATGCTTCACTGTTGGGACTGTATTGGACAGGTGATGAGCAGTGCCTGGTTTTCTCCACACATACCGCTTAGAATTAAGGCCAAAAAGTTCTATCTTGGTCTCATCAGACCAGAGAATCTTATTTCTCACCATCTTGGAGTCCTTCAGGTGTTTTTTAGCAAACTCCATGCGGGCTTTCATGTGTCTTGCACTGAGGAGAGGCTTCCGTCGGGCCACTCTGCCATAAAGCCCCGACTGGTGGAGGGCTGCAGTGATGGTTGACTTTCTACAACTTTCTCCCATCTCCCGACTGCATCTCTGGAGCTCAGCCACAGTGATCTTTGGGTTCTTCTTTACCTCTCTCACCAAGGCTCTTCTCCCCCGATAGCTCAGTTTGGCCGGACGGCCAGCTCTAGGAAGGGTTCTGGTCGTCCCAAACGTCTTCCATTTAAGGATTATGGAGGCCACTGTGCTCTTAGGAACCTTAAGTGCAGCAGAAATTTTTTTGTAACCTTGGCCAGATCTGTGCCTTGCCACAATTCTGTCTCTGAGCTCTTCAGGCAGTTCCTTTGACCTCATGATTCTCATTTGCTCTGACATGCACTATGAGCTGTAAGGTCTTATATAGACAGGTGTGTGGCTTTCCTAATCAAGTCCAATCAGTATAATCAAACACAGCTGGACTCAAATGAAGGTGTAGAACCATCTCAAGGATGATCAGAAGAAATGGACAGCACCTGAGTTAAATATATGAGTGTCTCAGCAAAGGGTCTGAATACTTAGGACCATGTGATATTTCATTTTTTCTTTTTTAATAAATCTGCAAAAATGTCAACAATTCTGTGTTTTTCTGTCAATATGGGGTGTTGTGTGTACATTAATGAGGAAAAAAAATGAACTTAATGATTTTAGCAAATGGCTGCAATATAACAAAGAGTGAAAAATTTAAAGGGGGTCTGAATACTTTCCGTACCCACTGTATATACATAGATACCGCCATTTTGGAGCGGTCCGTGAACATTCGAGAGCAAGTTCACAGCGTCTGTAACCGTAGTTAGATGCATTTATGAATATCTATATATGAAATAGACTTCAGCAGATGATTTTGCTCAACTAAACAATACAAGACAAAGGCATCCGCTAAAAAGTTACCATAGTAAAAGTAAAAACAGTAAAAGTACCATAGTAAAACGTAATATTGAGTTAATAAATATAAAAACACAAATTTCTTCGGGAATTTAAATCTCGGCGGTTTCACAACCAGAAGCTAAGCAATGTAGCTTCACTTCCTGTCTCATGAGATGCCTTCATCTTATCGATTTTTTGAAGTCAGCATAAATGTATCCTTCGCTGCCTTTGATATCCCACAATCCTGTGCTTTCCATTTTGTAACAGTTGAGCTAAAAAATAAAGATGGCATCTGAAAGTTGCGGTTGGTGGTCAGTTTGTGTGTAAATGTATGTTTTTGACCATTGTTTTACACTTTTAAATGTCATTTCTAGCAAGAAATTACTATTGTAGTACTTAAATATTCGCTTAGTTCTCACAAAAGCTCATGCTATTTTGCTGTAGATCATTACACCGTTACGCTGCCTCAGAAGTCTGTCCGAAATCAGATTCTTGAGGTGCCTTCATGCACAAACGCTGCCTGTGAAGTCATTGCCTGATAGGGCAGCAAGGCAACAAGTCAGCTGCCTAAATTTTCAGATGCAGCCACTGACCATTGCAAGATGGCGGTTGCGCCGACGTGTCTGGAGAGGTGGAATGAGGCATCATATATGGTCGCAGCTTTAATTAAGTAGCCAAGGGGAGGGGCATCAGAATCCGATGATGAATGACAAAATAACCTTGTAAAATTCATACACTACACGGTTGAGTATATAGTGCATAAGTAGATGGTTATGCACAGGTGCATAGGTGTATAGTGCATCATTTGGGACGCAACTTCTTTTCTTTCTTTTTTGCCCATTTTATCATCTGTCAGACAGACATCTGCCTAGGAAAAGTAAAAACAGCAGCCAACACATCTCCTCAACTAGCCATGTGATTCAATTCAGATGTAGAATTTATGCTGCAGAGTTCTTAGTATTGGGTTTGTGCAAAAGCTTGTGTTGAGTTGAGCTGTTTGATTAGTTAACAACTCTATGGAGATACATAAACCTCACACACACACATGAGAGAGAGGCGGCATCGTCAGCTTTGGCAAACTGAGCTTCATTAATAATTCCACCTGAGTGGCAATAAATCTGTGGTGGTTCTCGATGAAGCGGCAACACACCCTCATAAATCAGTGAGATTACAGGACGATATTTCACGATCTCACGTCTATTTCTGTCAGTCGAACTAATAGCCTCTGCCGATCCCTCACAGTGATAGCTCATGAATCCGAGATTTGTTTTCAAAATGTCAACGGTGCAATATGCAATCTCACTGACAGCGGCAAAATGCCCTTTAATTATTTATTTACCCTCCGCTGTCAGTTAAAGGGCTGAGGGCTGAAGACGAGAGGTCAGGCAGAAATGCGAGCATGCGTCCGCTGCATTAATGAGAAGTTTCTATGAAAAATTCCCAACCGCTCGCGGCTTATCAAGATCAAAACAGCAGAGGAGGCTGGAATTGTCCATTGATGAAACGTCTACAGCATATGATTCTTTGTACAGCCTAATTGCAATTCAATAGGCTATTTAGGGTGAAAGATTTGTTTGTCTGTGACGTGAATTTTAGCTCAACTTGTTGCCTTCTCAAAATTATGTGTCAGTTTTGACAAGCATGCAAAATAACCTTTTGCTGGTAGAGGACTACATTTGATCAACATACAGGAGCGTTAGGGAAGATACTGTTAAACCGGAGCTTGCAAAGTCAACGTATAGTAATAACAAAATTGACTCTTTCTCAGAAAAAAAAATGCTGCCTTCCTAACATTTAATCAAAAAGTCATAACTTACTCTGCCTCCATGGCACAACTTTCCTTTTGGCAGAAGTCACCAAGCCCTCTTGTTTTTCAACCACCTATCATATTGAGACACTTTTAACCATGCAATCAATAACCTGCAGATAAAACAAGGCTTGTCCTGCATTCAACAATTTCTTTGAGACTGACAGGGAAGAGAAGAAATTGTTGAATGAAGTTGTTATTTTTGTTTTGTTTTTGTGCACAAAAGTATTTTTGTTGCTTCATAACTGTAGTCACGTTGACTATTTTAACAATGTCTTTTTCTGGGCCTTGAAAGTGGTAATTACGTTGCTGCCTATATGGGTGGTTCAGAAACCTCTCAGATTTCATCAAAAAATATCTTAATTTGTGTTCAGAAGAAAAACGAAGGTCTTACGGGTTTGGAACGACATGGGGGTGAGTAATTAATGACAGAAATTTCACTAACACTTTAAGGAATTTAAATGGGCTGTGAACGCTATATCAAACATTAAACTATAAGCTACTCTTAGCTACACTAAGCTACCAACAAAACTAGTTAAAAACAAAATGAAAATATTTTTGTTGACTGAAAAAAATAATATATATATATATATATACACTCACCTAAAGGATTATTAGGAACACCATACTAATACTGTGTTTGACCCCCTTTCGCCTTCAGAACTGCCTTAATTCTACGTGGCATTGATTCAACAAGGTGCTGAAAGCATTCTTTAGAAATGTTGGCCCATATTGATAGGATAGCATCTTGCAGTTGATGGAGATTTGTGGGATGCACATCCAGGGCACGAAGCTCCCGTTCCACCACATCCCAAAGATGCTCTATTGGGTTGAGATCTGGTGACTGTGGGGGCCATTTTAGTACAGTGAACTCATTGTCATGTTCAAGAAACCAATTTGAAATGATT
>RJVU01007700.1:1073392-1085933 GCA_003731715.1 Anabarilius grahami | reverse complement strand
TATCTTCCAAGGGGTTTTTTCCCTCCTAGGACTTTTTTCCCAGTGTTACCACACTGGGTTTTTCTCCTAGGGGGTTTTTTCCACCCCTGGGAGTCAGCCGACATTGGCTTAATGTAGCACCATCTTGTATATGTTACATATTACCACGCTTGCTTGTACAGCTTATTTTTAACCACTTATCTTTTTTCTGTGCTTCTAATATGTAAAGCTGCTTTGAAACAATTACCAATTGTAAAAAGCGCTATATAAATAAATTTGACTTGACTTGACTTGAAGCAACTGCCATGTGATTGGCTGATTAGATAATTGCATTAATGAGAAATTGAACAGGTGTTCCTAATAATCCTTTAGGTGAGTGTATATATAAAATAATTTTCATGACTCGAAAACTAAATTTTCCACTCAAATTTTAGTTTTATATACATTATAGTATAAAAGTTTCTTTCTTTTTTTTTGACAAGGGCACAAGATAACAATATGGAAAATGCTAGACTGTCAAGAGAAATGCAACGCTGTTTTTAAAAAATATTATTTAGCACACAATCTCTGCCAGCACAAAAAACTAAAACTAAATAAAAACTAAATAAACTGTAACACTGAACACTGAAAACTAAACAGTCGTTGAGTGAAAACTAACAAAAACTAAAATAAAAGGAATAAAAAAGAATTAACAACTAACACAAAATAAACTAATAACCCTGAGATGAGTTATACCACCATAAATTCAAAGTTCAGTTTAATTAAAAAAACTAAACAAACAACAACAAAAAATTTGTTTTTCCCATTAAATAAAGTTAAAGGATTAGTTCACTTCAGAATTAAAATTTCCTGATAATTAACTCACCCCCATGTCATCCAAGATGTTTATGTCTTTCTTTCTTCAGTCGAAAAGAAATTATGGTTTTTGAGGAAAACATTCCAGGATTTTTCTCCATATAGTGGACTTCACTGGGGTTCAACGGGTTGAAGGTCCAAATGTCAGTTTCAGTGCAGCTTCAAAGAGCTCTACATGATCCCAGACGAGGAATAAGAGTCTTATCTAGAGAAACCATCTTCTAAAAAAAATAAAAATGTATACACTTTTTAACCACAAATGCTCGTCTTGCACTGCTCTGCGATGTGCCACACATTACTTAATCATGTTGTAAAGATCACGTGTGACGTAGGGCTGGGCGATATATCGCATGCGATTGTCACGCGCATTTCGTCAGTAAAGCCGGTTCCCTGATTACCGCTAAATCACCATCACCTGCTTTCAAATAGAGCGGCATTTAATAGACAGAACCGTAGATCACTGACAAGCTACGCAATATCGCGTTCATTATCGAAGGCGATTCATCTGCGATATGAACGCGATATTGCGTGGCTTATCAGTGATCTACGGTTCTGTCTATTAAATGCCGCTCCATTCGAAAGCAGGTGATGGTGATTTAGCGATAATCAGGGAACCGGCTTTACTGACGAAATGCGCGTGACAATCGCATGCGATATATCGCCCAGCCCTAGTGTGACGTAGGCGGAATTACCAATCCAGTGTCTACAAAGTGAACATCCAAAGACTAAATCAAACAGCCTTTACAAAAAAAAGGTAAAACAACAATGTCGGACGATTTTGAAGTTAGAGGAGAAAATTATAGTTTTTCGCCCTACCGCGGTACTTCTGCTTATGTCACACGTGATCTTTTCAACATGATTACGTAATTCATGGCGCATCGCAGAGCATTGCAAGACGAGCATTTGTGGTTAAAAAGTACATACATTTTTTTTTTTAAGAAAATGACAGATCGTTTCTCTATATAAGACTCTTATTCCTCATCTGGGATCATGTAGAGCTCTTTGAAGCTGCACTGAAACTGACATTTGGACCTTCAACCCGTTGAACCCCAGTGAAGTCCACTATATGGAGAAAAATCCTGGAATGTTTTCCTCAAAAACCTTAATTTATGTTTGACTGAAGAAAGAAAGACATAAACATCTTGGATGACATGGGGGTGAGTAAATTATCAGGACATTTTAATTCTGAAATGAACCTATCCTTTAATGCATTCTCAGGTTAAAGTTAAAGCATTCTCAAGTTAATGTGTCTTGTTTGAAAGTTATATATTATATACTGTACATAAAGTTATATATTTACTGGACAACAAGACAAAAATAATTAAAGACAGAATTTGTTTGCAGTGTAGCGTCGCTACTTTTAGTTACTTACTCACCAACACTACAAGAATGTCATTAATGTCACTGTAGAGTAAAAAAGAAAAAAACTGTATTATTAGCATATTATCTGACCACCCCTGTGGCTACTGAAAGTCTCAGTGGAATAGAGATGCTACACACACACACTCCAGCCCGAGGACACAGACTCTGAGAGTAGCTGCTCATTAGTGCTCCCCATGCTGCTTTAAGTAAACAAAAACCAGGCATTTCTCACTCTAGCCGTGAGCTATAAGAATCAGCATTGTACATTAAGGAAATGAAGGTAAAAAGTGTCTGAGGTTAAAGACACCAAAGGCTTAATAGCTTTTAGAAGCAAGCATGGTGTTCACGATTCAGTCACAAACACTTGTCTACTAAGGCGAGCATAACTATTGCTATTGCTGAAACTTGTGCTATACACAAACAATAACTTTGTGGTACAAACATACCTCAAATAATATTTGATTTGGGACGATTGGACTTTGTCAGGTGGACGATAAAAAGGGAGAGCGGAAAATAAAGTCTGAATTGTAAGGGAAAGCATGCGGTGAAACCTAAGTCAAGCAGCTCTGCAGCCAGCAGGCATCATAAAGGGTATGCAAATCACACCGCCTGTCTGCCTCGTTAATATTAAACATGGGTTATTAGACAGAGCAAAAGCCTGACCCCTGGAGCGGCTCACCACACCTCCTGAATAATTAATGCCGTCTGATTATGTTAATCAGGAGCGTTCCAGGAGAGGAGTGGGGATTTGCTTGGGGTGTCGGATGACTCGTGCCATGGGCTTTTCTTTTTATCTCCTGTCAACTCAATCTGCGTTATGCCGCTGCACGCTTCATTTTTTTATTTGATCCTAAAGAAAAGGTCCTACTTATTTAAAATACCACTTTTTATTGCCATTTGCAACAGAATTCTTGTTCTATTTTCTATATACACTAACATACAAAAGTTTGGAATAATTAAGTTTTTTAAATTGTTTTTAAAAGAAGTCTCTTCTGCTCACTAAGGCTGCATTTATTTGACAAAAAAATACAGTAAAAACAGTAATATTGAGAAATATTATTACAATTCAAAAGAACTGTTTTCTATTTGAATATGTTGTAAAATGTAATTTATTCCTGTGATCAAAGCTGAATTTTCAGCATCATTACTCCAGTCTTCAGTGTCACATGATCCTTCAGAAATTCTAATTTGCTGCTCAATTATTATTAATGGTTCTTATTATTATGAATGTTTTTGCTGCATAAATATTTTTTTGAAAACCGTAATACATTTTGTTCAGGAATAGAAAGTTCAAAAGAACAGTGTTTATTTGAATTAGAAATCTTTTGTGACATTGTAAATGTCTTTACTGTCACTTCTGATCAATTTAATGCATCCTTGTTGAATAAAAGTATTCATTTCTTTTTTTTAAATAATAAATCAGAAATGTTTCTTGAGCGGCAAATCATCATATTAGAATGATTTCTGAAGGATCATGTTACACTGAAGACTGGAGTAATGATGCTGAAAATTCAGCTTTGATCACAGGAATAAATTACATTTTACAATATATTCAAATAGAAAACAGTTCTTTTAAATTGTATTAATATTTCATTATATTACTGTACTTGTGATCAAATGGAGTCTTGGTGAGCAGAAGAGACTTCTTTCAAAAAACTTAATTTTTCCAAAGTGTATAAAACCCATATTTGTTTACTGTGGTTCTGTGCTAAAAGCCGATGCACTGAAATGTTTAGCTGCCTTGGAGCAGTGTGAAGTTTTTACACAGTCACATCCACACACAATGGCAAAGGGCATTTGATTAGCGCTTTAGACTGACCTCCTCTTGACCCCTCATTTGTACTGGATCTTCCATTCCTGCTGCTTTCCTCTGGGGATGAAGACCAGCAATGAATGACCAACAGATCCCATAGAAGAAGATCCAATCAGTCACTGCTGAACAGAACCGCCCTGTGAAACTCATCAGAGATAAAGATGGCCAGTGGGTCTCGGTCTTCCCAGAGAAAAACGGCCCCAGAAATGATACGATCAGCATCTGTCGGTAAGGCTGCGCTCAAGGCCATTTTTTAGCTTCAATATCCTGAAGGAGAAGATGAAGATGATTGCCAAAATAATGACATTGTGAGGCTGGCGAAAAGATTAATATGATATATACTGACAAAAGATGACATTTAGTTTCAGTTTTAGGAATAGCTCGAAATTTATATTTAGCAATTTTTACCATCCCGGCAAAATACGCTTATACTAGGATGAATTTACAGCTGGTGTTGATTCGTTAACAATCATGCTGTTGTTTAACAACAAAAAGCACGTGTTTCTGGTAAAGATTGTTGACCAAGGAAACCATGCTTAGTTAAAGGAATAGTTCACCCATTCATTAAAATACACAAAAGGATCGATTTTGCAGAATGTCCAAAATTCACAGTTAAGGCCTGACATTTATAATGTTACAAATGATTTCTATTTCAAACAGGGTTGCCAGGTTTGTGCAGCAAAAGTAGCCCAATGCGATTTTCTCCATCGGGCATCTAAATTCTCCACTGAATTTGTACGTCTGGGGGGTGTTTTGGGGGTGTTGAAGCGCCAAAACCGCAGTGAAAATCAACCGACGGCAACAACTTAAAGTAGCCCAATTCTGCGGGAAAAATGCAGACTTGGCAACACTGATTTCAAATAAATGTTTCTATTCATCAAAGAATCCTGAAAAAAGTATCATGGTTTTCACAGAAATATTAAGCAGCACAACTGATTTCATCATTGATGTAAGGAATAATTGCTGACGGGCTGCTATTGCAAAAGTTTAATTAGTGAATTAGTGACATGTGGCCAAGTATGGTGACCCATACTCGGAATTTGTGCTCTGCATTTAACCCATCCAAGTGCACACACTCAGCAGTGAACACACACCGTGAACACACACCCGGAGCAGTGGGCAGCCATTGCTGCGGCGCCCGGGGAGCAGTTGGGGGTACGGTGCCTTGCTCAAGGGTCTCACCTCAGTCATGGTATTGAGGGTGGGGAGAGCGCTGGACATTCACTCCCCTCACCGACAATCCCTGCCGGACCTGAGACTCGAACCTATGACCTGCCCCTTAAATAAACAGATTAAGCAAAAAAATAATAATAATAATGCACACCCGAGGTGTAATTACCACCTTAGGTGTGCATTATTTTTCAATAATTCAGCAGACCGTCAACAATTATTCCTTACATCAATGACAGTTACCACACCTTAAAGGGTTAGTTCACCCAAAAATGAAAATAATGTCATTTATTACTCACCCTCTCATGTCGTTCTACAGCCGTAAGACCTTCGTTCATCTTCAGAACACAAATGAAGATATTTTGATTAAATCCGATGCCTTAGTGAGGCCTCTATAGACAGCAATGCCATTGTAACTCTCAAGATCCATAAAGGTACTAAAAAGATATTTAAATCAGTTCATGTGAGTTCAGTAGTTCTACCTTAATATTATAAAACAACGAGAATACTTTTTGTGTGCCAAAAAAACAAAATAACGACTTTTCAACAATATAGTGATGGGCCGATTTGAAAACACTGCTTCGAAGCATCATTTGGCGAAGTGATATGGAACTGTAATGCGGTCAGAACCTGCCTGGAACTACTTTACCTGTGCGTTTCCCTGAAAATAACTGCACACCTTAGAACGTTCGTCAACCAATCAGATTCAAGCATTCAACAGCCCAGTAGTATAAAACAATAATAAGAAAGGTTTCTTGAGCAGCAAATCAGCTTATTAGAATGATTTCTGAAGGATCATGCGACACTAATAAACATTTAGAAAATCTTACCAAAATTTTAAACGGTACTGTACACTATAAAAAATGCTGGGTTGTTCCAACCCACGTTTGGGTCAAATATGCACTCTAAAAAATGCTGGGTTAAAAACAACACAAGTTGGGATGAAAATGGACAAACCCAGCAAATGCATTGTTTTAACCCAGCGGTTGAGTTAAATGTTTGTCCAATGTGCTGGATAGTTTTATTGAACTCAACTATTGGTTAATAATTACTGTATTGCTTGCTTAAAATGAACCCAAAATATGTTAGAAATGAACATTTATTAATAAGTTTAATTAATAATAATTAAACAATAAACTAAATTGCTTTACTAAATTGCTTATTAATAAATGTTCACCTTTTGATTATTATTGTTGCCTCTAATTATGTGTCTGATTTTTAATTTCCAACCTATTTTGGGTTCATTTTAAGCCAGACATATAGTATTTTTTTAAACAATAGTTGGGTTAAATAAAACTGCCCACGTTGGGCAAACATTTAACCCAACCGTTGGATTAAAACAACCCAATCGCTTGGTTTGTTCATTTTCAACCCAACTTGGCTTGTTTTTATCCCAGCATTTTTTAGAGTGTGAACAAACCCAACCACTAAAAATTTAAACCAACGGTCCATATTTGACCCAAACATGGGTTCAAAAACCCAGCATTTTCCAGAGTCGTTTTGTCTGCAGTACTAAGTGGCAGCTAATTAGTGCAGTATTAGCATTCATGTGTGTTCGAAGAAATTTAAAGGCCTTCTAGGGACAAGTCGGTCATAAACACTGATTCATTTCAGCTGGGATGGTGTTCATCGTTTGCTTGTAATTTATTTTTTTTCTATGATGTTATTACTGGCAGACTGTAGCACCTGCGAGTGCTGCTAATGTGCCATCTTCCCTTCAGATGCTACTTCACCAATCACTGTTGCCAGCGTAACCGTTTCATAAAATTTCACGGCTCGCCATCTGCTCTGCCCAGACGGCAGCTTACCGCGCCTCATCAGCAGCTGAAACGAGCATTAGCACGGCTGATCTCAACTGGGGAGCCAGACAGGTGGTTTGTATCGGTTAAATACGAGCGTCTCTTCATAAGGGAACTTTTGGACCAACCTTTCTGGAAGAAAAAAAAAACAACAACTTTTTTCAAACTCAAATTTATTTCAAACTCTAGCTACACTCTCAAAAAAGGGGTCAGTGTGGTTGTATATAGAACTCTAGGGTTCTTGACTCAGTTTTACAAAGAACCATTTTTATTTTTTCTAGTGAAAAAGTGTGTTTACAAGCTGCTTAATTCATGCAATTTCATAAAAATGTAAAATTATTTATAACAAAATGAATATTCAATTCATAATGAATTAAAACTAAATCCATAACACGATCCCATGATGGGAAGCCCTAAAAGGTTCTAAGCGCCCGACAGAACCCTTTAAAGTTCTAACCTTTTATTTAATTAAAATATTTTTGTCTTTTTCTTTATATATCATCATTTCCACCACATCAAAGTGACTTTTACTTTGGTTTACCTTTCTTTTCTGCACACATCACTTCATCTCACACTCTTCAAGTATACTAACCCTGGGGGAAAAAAAGCTAGTTTTTCTTAATTAGCAAAACTGTGGCAACCGAGGGACATTTGAACCATGTGACTGCTTTAGTATCTTGGTTAAAAGGAGCTAATTTTCTTGCTCTAATACATTGTTTGTTTGTTTGTTTTCAATATAGTAATTTATGTATGAAGCACAAATTAATTTTGCCTATGAAATAACAGTCGAAGGATTGAGGGTTCATCAAATTAGACAGATTTTATTTATGAATCTATGTTTTATTTAGTTATTTTAATGCCAGTACACTGACATTAATTAATCACATCAACAATGACTCATTTAAAAATAAAAAATAAAAATATAGTTTATTTCAAATACTTAAAAGTTTGGGGTCAGTTAGACAGGCTATTTACTTATTTTTTGAAAAACGAAATGATCAAAACATTTATAATGTTACAAAATATTTCTATTCCAAATAAATTCTGTTCTTTTGAACTTTCTATTCAAATAAATCTTAAAAAATAAAGTATCACGGTTTATGTTTCTTTCACTATTGTCATAGTTTAAAAATGTACTAATTAATATTTATAACACAAAAACGCACACTAAGGGTAAATACAAATGACAACGATGTCAAAACTATCCCCGTTAACGCGGATCCGCGAAAGCGACTAAAAACTCTGTATTCTGCTGCCAGGCCAGTAGATGGCGATGTCACTTTGTAAAGAAACAGTACGCGCCTACAGACTGAACATGTAATACACATATGCACGATGTCACCGTTTTCACAAATTTGCGTTTTTGTAGTTTACACAGAGACGATAACGGTATCATTTTTTTTAAAGCATACACTTTGAAACCTGTTTTTCATAAAAAGTTTTCCGTTTTTAGTTTTCTTTTCAGAATTTCACCTCTGCTCTAACTTGTTTCCTAATCTTTCTAATAAACCTGCCATATACTATGAATATATTGTTGGCTCAGTGGCAGATTACTTATGTTCCTCATTTGTAAGTCGCTTTGGATAACAGTGTTTGCTAAATTAATAAATTCTCTTCTTTTTTTTTTTATGTATAATACAGTAAATACAGACACATACAAAATGCGTTCAAATGCCAGTGTCTGATGCAGATAAACAGTAAAAGTGATGCCTTTCTTCTGTTGGCGCTTACAGTTTACAATAATACAATAATAGCGACTGATCCCATATGCCTTTCTTTTCATTATTCTTTGTCTTGTTTTCTTTAACGCTCTTTCTAACTGTTTCCAACCCCTGTACTGTGATGAAATAGATGTGCTTGTAATAGTCAGGCAGTGTGAGTAAAACTAATGATTATGATTATTATGATGAATGGGGAATGTAGGGAGTAAAACTGAGTTAGGGATGATTGTCCCATTCTGTTGTTTAACACTGGGACTGTATCTGCACTCATTTACACAGAATACATTATGTTCAATGGGTTTTGGGATCTCAGTGCATTAACCCTTTGATTGTCACATTATAAGCAATGTTAACCTTAGCAAATCTATCAGAAATGAACAAAAGCACTGTATTGGAGCTTGATTCATTTTTCCAAAAGCATGTGATCATGACGTCCGAAGCTTCGTTAGCTGGAGAACCACGTGACTGCTTCAGTATCTGTGTTAAAAGAAGCGAATTACAGTGTGGTTTTCAATAAAATAAAAATAAAAAACAGCGATGCTATTTATTTTTATGAGATTCGCAAAGCTTTGTTTAGCAATCACTAGTTTTTAGTATACATCAGATGCTATTTTATAAAAAAATAGCACCCAAAACGGTATGCAGCACTACACTTTTTAAAAAAATATTGTTGTCACATGGCCTCATTATGTTGAATTCTGTGAAATTCTGATCAAATATTGAGTCAAGAAAAAGATTTATTTCAGCAAATGTTGTTGGTTATCTCTGTATTTCTATGCATACAGAAATATTGCTAACTGTATACATAGCGCATTTACTTGTAGTGAACTACTTTTGAACAAATTCTTAGGCAGCATTGCTTGCATCCACTGTAGAGAAGGCAATCCCACAATTCATTGCAAAAGATATATCCAAGAGGACAAAGTTAGAGAAATGTTGAATATATAATTAATTCCACACTGAATACATTCAAGGATTTTTCTCCATATGGTGGACTTCAACAGTTACCAATGGACTGAAGGTCCAAATTCAAAAGAGCTCTACATGATCCCAGACGAGGAATAAGAGTCTTATCTAGTGAAATGATCAGCATTTTCTAAAATAAATAAAACTTTATATACTTTTTAACCACAAATGCTCATCTTGCCCAGCTCTGTGATGCACCACGCATTACATAATCATGTTGGAAAGGTCACGCGTGATGTAGGCGGAAGTACAGAGCAGGTGTTTACAAAAAAAAGGTAAAACAACAATGTTGGGTGATTTTGAAGTTGGAGGAGAAAATGAGATGGAGTTTTTCGCCATACCGCGGTACTTCCGCCTTTGTCACCTTTACTACATGATTACGTAATGCGTGGCGCATCGCAGAGCAGTGCAAGATGAGCATTTGTGGTTAAAAACTATATACATTTTTATTTTTTTAGAAAATGACCAATCGTTTCATTAGTTAAGACCCTTAATCCTCGACTTGGATCGTGTAGAGCTCTTTGAAGCTGCACTGAAACTGACATTTGGACCTTCAACCCATTGAACCCCAGTGAGGTCCACTATATGGAGAAAAATCCTGGAATATTTTCCTCAAAAACCTTCATTTCTTTTCGACTGAAGAAAGAAAGACATAAAATCTTGGATGAAATGCGGGTGAGTAAATTATCAGGAAATTTTAATTCTGAAGTGAACTAATCCTTTAAAAAAGATCCAAAATCTAAATGTGTGTCCTTACTGCCCTATGTATTTTTCTGCTTTTTATAGAGCATCGTATTGCAACATACTAATGCAAAATCTACTAAAATCGAGTCAAGTCTTTTGTTCGATGCTTGATATGAGGAGGGTGGTACAAACTGTAGATCATTCAACTCAGACTCCAGAAAAGAACTGATACTGAACTTTCCGAGCAAGGCGATGGTACAAGCAGACAAGCCTTACCGTCTCTGAACAAACAGGTGTTTCATTTGCATAACACCACAGCTTGCGTGTGAAAATGCATGATCCACGTCTTGCGTGTTCTCCGGTTACATTCATCACAACATCTTCAGCTCGACTGATAATATCCTTATTCTCTTTCAATTAAGAAAATACAGTTTCTGGAGTTTCCTAAACAGAAAAAAAGACAAAACATGTAATTTAATGGCAAAATAAAGGTTAAAATCATTGGTTTAAAAATAAATAGCATGAATCACTTTCATTCCCAGAAGTCCCTGCATGATTTGGTATCATTTTCAATGTTTTGTTTGCATTTTTTATTGCTATATTAGTTATTTGTTGTGAGTTGCATGCAATGATTTGTCACAAAAAAATTCTTATAGTGCTTAAAAAGTTAGTCTCACTATATTTTACAGTACTTTTAAAGTTTTTCAGTAAATTTAAATAGGTTTTTTTATGTACATTTTTGTGCTTGTTTTATAGATGTATTACATATAATCATAAACTAACAAAACATTAATATTTACATATTGTTTGCAAACATGCTAAACACACACATATTTAATCTCTTTAATTAAGACACTAATCGATGGCTCCCAAAGACACAGAGTATTTAAGCCAATTGCAGTATTAATAACCTCATTAATTGAACGACATAATTGCCTACCAAGAGACTGGCTGCTGTGCGGGTTCAGAGGGGAAGGGTTAATTTTCTCAGAGAACCAGTCATGCATTATTTACATACGCCGATGAATAATACATCGGAGTGGGGTGAAAAATAAATTTCCCCCCACTCAGCAAACCTGCAGAAAGCAAATGATTTTAATATTCATGGCTTGCGTGAAGAACAGCGAGGTGCGGTTGCGGGGAACAAGAAAGACTACTTTTCATCTCCTCCAGCTATAAATAAAAAGGTGCACAGAAACAAACTTCATTTATTTTTGCTAAACAAATGACTGACCTGGCAACACTTGTGGTAGAAACAAAAGAAACATTAGAGAGATAAATGGCGCCCGTGATAATGGGCTGTAGAGAAGGGTGAGCGTGCCTATTAGACATGTATATTATAATGGCAAAAAATCTCAGGAAAACAGTGTTATGAGGAATAAAATGAGGAGAGGGATTTATCATGTGCTCAGATGAGGAAATTATCATAGAAAATCACGGCAGCCCGTGCCTAAAGCCTGCCACACAACACAATCAATATTTTACACCAGTACATGCTGAAACAAATGCAATACAAGAGTCTGCAGAACAGTGGTTAAAGGAATAGTTCAGACAAAAATGAGAATTCTGTCATCGTTTGCTCATCCGCATGTCGTTCCAAACCTGGATGACTTTCGTTCTTTTGCAGAACACAAAAAGAGACATTTTTCTCACAAGCACATTTCTACACTCTAAAAACTATTGGGTTAAAAACATAACCCAATTTGGGTTGTTTAGCAAAACACTGCCGGGTCAAATATGGACAAACCCAACCATGTTTTTTTTTTGGATATAGCATGTTGGGTTGTTTATTTAACCCAGCATAATGGGTTGATTTATGCTAGTTACTTTTTTCCAGGAATACTATCTTATTTTTACCTCATAAATGGGTTAATATTTCCAGATTGTAACTTAAATCCTGTAAAAAAAAAAATACACAATGTGTTTCCATAATACGTCCTTTATTTTTGATGAATACAGAACTACACTCTAAAAACTGCTGGGTTAAATATGGACAAAACCAGGGATTGGGTTGTTTTCACCCAGCCATTTTTTTCAACCAATTTTGGATTTATTTTTTTAGCCAGCAATATAGTAATATAGTAAAAGGCGTGTTTTTGCTCACCCCCAAATAGGGGCAAATTTGTGGGGTATTTTAAGCTGAAACTTGACCAGACCAGAGACTTATATTACATCATGTGAAAGAGGGCATA
>RJVU01007700.1:1038353-1061369 GCA_003731715.1 Anabarilius grahami | reverse complement strand
GGACTTGATTAGGAAAGCCACACACCTGTCTATATAAGACCTTACAGCTCACAGTGCATGTCAGAGCAAATGAGAATCATGAGGTCAAAGGAACTGCCTGAAGAGCTCAGAGACAGAATTGTGGCAAGGCACAAATCTAGCCAAGGTTACAAAAATATTTCTGCTGCACTTAAGGTTCCTAAGAGCACAGTGGCCTCCATAATCCTTAAATGGAAGACGTTTTGGACGACCAGAACCCTTCCTAGAGCTGGCCGTCCGGCCAAACTGAGCTATCGGGGGAGAAGAGCCTTGGTGAGAGAGGTAAAGAAGAACCCAAAGATAACTGTGGCTGAGCTCCAGAGATGCAGTCGGGAGATGGGAGAAAGTTGTAGAAAGTCAACCATCACTGCAGCCCTCCACCAGTCAGGGCTTTATGGCAGAGTGGCCCGACGGAAGCCTCTCCTCAGTGCAAGACACATGAAAGCCCGCATGGAGTTTGCTAAAAACACCTGAAGGACTCCAAGATGGTGAGAAATAAGATTCTCTGGTCTGATGAGACCAAGATAGAACTTTTTAATTTTTTCAATTTAGCAGACTTTAAGTACCAGTTTAGTATACCAAAAGAACAATTGGGTATTTTTATTTAGCACATAAATATGTAAATGTATTTGTAGTATACTTAGCACAAGATAAATGTATTTCAAATACATTTTAGTATATTTCTTTTTCACTAGGGTGGACATTGCTATCTCTGCTTCTTTAAGGAGTGGACAATAAGATAAACCTTTACTGTCATTCACAAAAAGAAGCCAAATCAGAGTTCAGCCGACATTGGCAATGGGATGCAGTGACCTCTGACCTCTCCGAGCCAGGCACTGGAGGTGTGATTGATAACCCCATTACAGAGTGAGAGAAACCTCCCACACAAAGTGTGCTTCACCATGATGCATGCAAGCAGATAGAGCAGCGTCAAACTAGCTAACTTGCATTTAGTAAAACGTTAAACGCTTAATGTTTATGATCGCTTTAGAGGTGGCCACATGGTCATTGCATGTTACTATTTTAACCTTGCTGTACACATTCTAGTTCACTAATTCATTCTAATTTAACATTAATAATTACTCACCCATTACATGTATACAGTTCTATTCCAAAAAACAACATTCATAGTGGACTTAGTAAAAAGCATTTTGAAAAGAAAATGAGTGAATATTTTCCAATAAATGCAAGCAAATTGATACAGTGATTCATCCAATGTATGGAAAATATAGTTAATATACATAACAGAGACATAAATAAAATATAAAAATAATAATAATGCAACTTAGGAAAGGATGAAGCTTTTAAAACAAGCATAAACAAAAATATGTTGTTGGAACTGAAGCCTTAACAGTACTGTATGTGTCAGATAAACAAATAAGAAAACAACAAGTGCACCTACACAACCTACACACCAACTGGACAGTGAAAACACTATATATACACCGCAGCTTCTGTGCCAGTCTGATATGACTCGTCTTTACAAATGCTGTTCTTCAATAAAAGAAAAACATTATACAGCAGGAGATTTGCACTACTGTAAGATTTTATTTATTTAAATAAAATCTATACTTTTATTTAGCAAGGATGCATTAAAAGTAACAGTAAATACTTTTACAATTTTCTATTTTAAATAAATGCTGTATTTTTGATCAGCCTTGGTGAACAGAAGAATCTTACCAACCCCAAACTTTTCAACAATAGTGTATCACAATAACTATTTCAGGCTAAACAAATACTTGTACTACATCTTTGGAGAATATGTACACATAATAGATTTATTAGTGGTGTTTGCAAATGCAAGCATCACTACTTCTCATCTTAAAGTTAATGATTTGAACAAACTCATAAGCCTAAGTATTAAACTTTGGCTTGCAACCCATTTATTGTACATTAAAGAAAGGAAGCAAGCCATTAGAATCCAGAATGCCATGAATCTTAGCAACTGAATAACAATTTGCTTAAAAAAACACTCAGAACACCTTATCAACCTCATAGTATCACCTTATATATTATTTATCCTCTAGTTTATTTACTAATTGGCCTTTTCTTCAAACAAGGGAAGAAAGTACAGTAGATAAGCAGTGAATAGCCACTGTCAAGATGGCTGTCATTCAACATTTTGGATGTTTCTCTTATCTGACACACTCAGCTCAGTTCACAGACACATGAGTTGATTCAGCTGTGTTTAATAAGAAAGACATGTAAAATGTGTTGAACATCAGGACAGTGAGCTGCTGCACCTCACAGCTGTAGCAATGCTATGCCGCCCTCCTGTGCTCATACAGCAGCATCACAAGAGGAAAAGACTGATGGAGAGAAGAGGAAATCAGAGCACTTTATGAGGGATTTTGAAAGAGTCTTAACTAAAGATGAGATTTAAGGTCAAGTTTAGTTTAAACTGTCTTTACTTCAATTTCATATCTTTATAAGTAACTAAGAACTCAGAATGAAACCTAGAAATGACATGCAACCAAAGCACTGCAAGTAGAGCAGAGGTTAAATACAAGTTATTTACTGTTCCAACAGTGTATGCAGTTATATTGTTCTGTGCAACACAAAAGATAAAAGTTTCATTTTTAGCTTCTTTTTTAAATACAATAACAGTTCAGAGTGACGTCCATTTAAAGGTGCAATATGTAAGAATTTTGCAGTAAAATATACAAAAACCACTAGGCCAGTGTTATATATTTTGTTTACTTGAGTACTTACAATATCCCAAATGTTTGCAACTATTTGTAAATCGTGAGAAAATTGCAATTTTAACCAAGGCTCCGGGACGTGTGAGGAGTCGCCTGTCAATTGCGTCATACCCGTGTTATCCTGTTTACGGGTTTTNTTCATTTTTAGCTTCTTTTTTAAATACAATAACAGTTCAGAGTGACGTCCATTTAAAGGTGCAATATGTAAGAATTTTGCAGTAAAATATCCAAAAACCACTAGGCCAGTGTTATATATTTTGTTCACTTGAGTACTTACAATATCCCAAATGTTTGCAACTATTTGTAAATCGTGAGAAAATTGCAACTTTAACCAAGGCTCCGGGACGTGTGAGGAGTCGCCTGTCAATTGCGTCATACCCGTGTTATCCTGTTTCCGGGTTTTATTTTGTAGAAACCATGGAAACACCAAAGACGCTTTAATATATTACATGTTTTAATAGACAAGGGAACAACTGTTTGGTTACATTTATAGACAGAAAACTAATTATTGTTATATAGTTCATCACATTTAGTCTTTCTTGTTTAAATCTAATTTTCTTGATTTTTTTGCGAGTACCATGCTTTACCATGCCTCAGAGAAAAACACTATTTTGTGAAGTAGCTAACATAGCATAATCCGATGCAGCTTTATTTTTAGTAACAGTAATACAGAATTTTGTCCATCATACAATACGTTTTAAAATTAATTGCATGCCATTTATCAACACAAGCCATCCAGTATTTAATATGATATTCTAAAATCAATCTATCTTACTGCAGTGTGTAACAGTGTCTCACAGCAGCCGCCGAGCGAACGCACAGAGTAACGTTATAACATAATTTTCAACACACTCAAATGTATCTAATATGATAAACAGAGCTGCGTTACCTCATACTCATGACCGGAAAAGCGGAAGCGGCGCCGGCGACTGTGTCATAATAAAAGTTCGGCTGCTCTCGGCGTGTGTTGCGCAATCGCTCCAGCGGCCTCGTTCAGCTCCCACAATACTCGGTCCTGCTCTGCTTCATACTACAGTAACGTAAATAATCGCATCCATGAACATGATTTCTTCCCAAGTCCTATCCCTATTCTTTTGCACCGTCCTTTGAGGTGAAGACCACATGTCCCAAGATTCCGCGCTCAAACTTGGGGTCATCAAGCTACGCCTTTGTTTTGATTAGACCTCTAGCGGACAGAAAATATTACATAGTGCACCTTTAAGTGTTGTTATTGATAACTAAAACTAAAAATATTTACACTTGGTTTCAGTAACTGAAATAAAGCTAAAATAAAATAAAAATATCAGATGAAAAACTTTACCTTAAAAATCTTAAATGAAAATAAGAAATGTTGCCTTGACAACTAACTAGAAAAAAGGTAGATAAGAATAATATAGAAATAAAGAAAATGGGCAAATAGGTACAGAAATATAAAAAACAAATAAAAAACTGACAAAAACAAAACTACTAAAACTTAAACTAAAATTACAAACTGAAAACAAAAATAAAAGCTAATTCAAAATATTAATAAATACTATAATAGTACATATATAATACTAGAACAACACTGGACATTAGTCATCATTCAGAGAAGACTCCAAAGATCTGAAATCTCTCTCTCTCTTTCTCTCTCTCTCTCTCTCTCTCACACACACACACACACACAGGTTTGTTTTTGTGAATTGTGGGGACATTCCATAGGCGTAATGGTTTTTATACTGTACAAACTGTATTTTCTATCGCCCTACACCAACCCCTACCCCTAAACCTAACCATCACAGGAAACTGTGCACACTTTTACTTTCTCACAAAAACTCATTCTGTATGATTTATAAGCCTTTTGAAAAATGGGGACATGGAGTAATGTCCTCATAAGTCACCCTCTCCATGTAATACCTATGTCATTATACAAATGTGTGTCCTGATATGTCACAAAAACACACGCGCGCACACACACACACACACACACACACACTCTCAAAGGTTTAATGCCCCATAAACATCCAGTAAAGAAAGCATACCTTCTGATCACTGATCACTTGAATTTATAACATTGATTTCTGGAAATCATATTTCCATTTATCTAACACCAGCCGTCAGCACACACATCTGACATCTGACTTAATACAATTGTTTATAATTTAGGGGAGCTCTCCACTCTCACACTAACTGATGGCACTGCTAATGTAATTAAAGTGAGATTATCATGTCTGCATGGCACTCCAGATGGCACCCGTTCAAAATGGTTGCAGATCATTGGGCATTGCTGACAGGACATTTCTACATTCAGCTAACAAATATCAAACATGAGCTGGATGCGTAGGATAGGCCGTATATTCAACCATCAAATTTAGGATCACAAATATGGCAATGCTTGCATGCAAATTATACATCTACAATCCTCTAATATTAATATTGATTAAACCCCAGCCCAGTTTGTGATTAAAAATGAAATGGAGCAGCTTCACAATATACATGTGTACTGCTAGTAAAGCTTTGGGCTTTGTTTACCTTGTAATCCTTTTTAAGAATGAACTGTGGGCTTCATTACACCAATCTCATTAGTTCTCTATGAGATCTGGGGCATCAAGAGCTTTTAGTGTTCATTCAATACTGAGAAAAACACACTCTGTCAATTAGATTTTATCTTGGTGCTGCTGCTAAATATCACAATCTCTATCATTCACTCTCAAACACACCTGGATATTTTATCGCAGTGTTTTAAAATTACCTATTGAACATAAGCAATTTTTTCCATGGTTAACCAAGTTTACCATTGTGCATAATTGAAAAATCATCTGAAAGCTTTAACACTCAAGATCTGATATATGAAAACTGTTTTGGTTACAGCCAGTGTTGAGGGTGATGCATTACAAGTACCTTGAGTTATGTAATCAGATTACTTTTCCCAAGTAACTAGTAAAGGAACGCATTACTTTTAAAATTTACAACAAAATATTACTTTTTCAAATAAGTAACGCAAGTTACTTTGTTTTCCCATTTATTGACTGACATCTCTCTTGTCCCAATGTTGAAAAATGTATTTATTGTAATCAATTCTCAATTTTTTTTAATCTATTTGAACTTTTTATTTATTTAAATCTTATTTTTTTATTATATATTTATTTTTACTGTCTATTTTTATACTGTTTTTGTATAAAACAGGACCCCAATTTGAAACCCCCTGCCACAGTATGTATCAAAGTATTAAAGAATTAGTTCACTTTCAAATTAAAATTTCCTGATAATTTACTCACCCCCATGTCATCCAGGATGTTCATGTCTTTCTTTCTTCAGTCGAAAAGAAATTAAGGTTTTTGATGAAAACATTCCAGGTTTTTTTTTCATATAGTGGACTTAAATGGCCTCCAAACCAAAATTACAGTTTCACTGCAGTTTCAAAACGTTCTACTCGATCCCAGACGAGGAATAAGGGTCTTATCTAGAGAAACCATCACTCATTTTCTAAAAAATAATTAAAATTGTATATATTTTAACCATAAATGCTCATCTTGAACTGGCTCTCTTCCTCTTCTTCTCTATTTGAATTCCAGCAGTGTAAACGCTGCTAAGTGTATTACCGCCCTCCTCAGGTCAAAGTTTGAACTAAATTGTCATATACAATATGCTAGTGCAAGTATATAACAATTAGTTCAAACTTTGACTTGTGGAGGGCAGTAATACACTTACCAGCATCTACACTGAGCATTTATGGTTAAAACTTATATAATTAAAAAAAAAAAAATTTGAAAATTTTTTAGAAAATCATCTGGGATCGTGTAGAGCGCTTTGAAGCTGCACTGAAACTGTAATTTTGACCTTCAACCGTTTGGGCTCCATTGAAGTCCACTATATGGAGACAAATCCTGGAATGTTTTCATCAAAAACCTTAATTTCTTTTCAACTGAAGAAAGAAAGACATGAACATCCTGGATGACATGGGGGTGAGTAAATTATCAGGAAATTTTAATTTGAAAGTGAACTAATCCTTTAAGTACCATAATATATTAATGATAATGATGACATAATAATAATAATCTGATACCATCAATGGTACCACATTACTTTAACTAAGAGCCGATAACATTAAATTATTAACAAAAATGTTAATTATTAATAAATCAACATGCATAGCCTGCCTTCTAAATCTTGAAAACTCAAGATTTAATCTAGTTTTGCATTACAGCAATTGGAGGTTTGTGTGGGTGATTGTTGGGTATTCAGAATATAAATCAGAGCAAAAACTTCATCACTAATACATCAGCAACAAAACCACAGAACACACACGCACTCTCCTACCACCTCCCTCCTCTCTCAGTTTCAGTGACTGGTTAGAAATGGCAGCTTCTGAGGACCCCTAAACGACTCTGGCAAATTAAGGAGAAATACGTCCCTTGAAATGGATTAACTGATAAACAGGAATGTCAACAGTCCAGTCGTGAGCTGTAACGACAGACAGAAGAGGATCCAGTGGCGTATATCTTTTCAAACAGCAGCGTCCGTCTGTCTATCTGTGTGAAGTATATTGGGGTAAGAGAGACGTCGATTAGCATTAGCACTGTTAGCTCCGCTGCTGCTTTCGCCCGCCGCCGCCTCTCCCTCTCTCTCTCTCAGCCGAGCTTTCGGGCTCTTCCCGCCGCATTCCCTCCCGCTCCGCCCCGCTCTGCTCTCACGCGCTGCCGAGGCTCCTGCGGCTCCTACGCCTGCTGCTACCGCTGTGTGCTGCGGGTCATGAAAAGCTGCTTTTGTCCGAAAAGGAAGGACGCAGTGCATTTTACAGTTAAGTAAATGTGGAGTTTAATGGTTGAATTATTTTTTTGCTCAAATCTTGAAAAGAATAAGGAATATTGAGGAAATTGGGTTAGCTCGGCTAGGCTAAGTATAGAATCTCTATGGAGTCTCCTAGCAACCTGCCGGCTAATGCTAATGGCTAAAATTGGACTTCAGCCAAATGATATAACGCACTGTTATTTATTCATATTATGGACTCAAGATATTATAATAACACCAAGATAAATGTTTAAAATGGAAAAAGAGTTGTGAATTGTTTAGTAGGATAGTAAATATTGAGTAGAAATGTTACTGTAAAGATTTGCTTTATGAATTATTGTATCGCATAGCTAAACAAAAACGTAGGTGTTTCATGGTTATGAGGGAATAGAAATTTTTTAAAGTGCTACATATTAATTTATTATGGAGAGCATTGCTTGTCTATTCAGTCTGCTTTGTAATCAGATTTATGACATTTAGTATCAGATTTCTGTTCATGATTCAGATCAGGGTTTCTGTGGGTCTTAAAATGTCTTAAAAAGGTCTTAAATCATAGTAGAAAGACTTAAATTCATAATGTGATAGCATTAAATACTGCATGCATTGTAAAAAATGATATCTTCCTCAGCATTTTTGTCCTGTTTTCCAATATATATCTAAACATTTTTAAATCCGAATGCATTTACTTGAGATGCAAATGTAAACAAAATAATCTTTAGCTTAAACTTTTTTTATGAAAAAATAAAAAACAGTAATGGATATCTGTTGTATTTGTAGACATTTAAATGTAGAGAACATACTACATATTGTATTCCCTTCGATTTATTCTGTAAATGTTCTTTACTTGGTCTTAAAACGCCTTTAAAAAGTCTTAAATTTACCTTCATTAAACCTACAGAAACCCTGTTGATGTTTGATAAACCTGTTATGCAGTGTCTGTTGTCATTGAATTCACAGAAAGCAAGTGACTGTGTAAACAGAGGTAATGCTTAAGATTGGCTCTTTGAAAATGATGAAATTGAATTTTCAGATCAGATTATCACTAAGATGCCTAATGAATTTGATAAGGCAAGACCTGATACTGTCTTTTTGTTATCAAATGCTCCAGCATGAGTTAGAATAATCAGCATGTTGTTACGGCCAGAGTCTCTACTGAATGCTGCTCTTGTTTGTGAGATTTGGAGCCGTAATGTGTGATTCGTTTCTAGACTAAGAGCTTCAATGTATTTGTACGATAAAGGTGGATCTTGTGTGTATTTTGTATATTCGAAATTTGTGCCACTCGTGTTGACGCATTTCATTTTGATTAGCACCAGATCTCTTCTGATTTTAAGTCTCAAAACAGTTAAATATCCTTTTGTATAGTTTTTGTCGTAATGTTATACTTTTCACTTTCCTTTGGATTATCATATCCCATATATTCCATCCATACATCCTTAGGTATTTCCATCCATCCATCCATCTATAGGTATATCCATTCATTCACCCATCCATTCATCTATCCATCTATCCATATATTGGTATATCTATTCATCTATCTATCCATCCATCCATCCATTTATAGGTATATCTATTCATCCATCCATCTATAGGTATATCCATCCATCCATCAATCTATAGGTATATCCATCCATCCACCTATAGGAATATCCATTTATCTGTCCATCTATAGGTATATCCATCCATTCATCCATCTATCTATCCATATATTGGTATATCTATTCATCTATCCATCCATCCATCCATTTATAGGTATATCTATTCATTCATCCATCTATAGGTATATCCATCCATCCATCTAGGTATATCCATCCATCCATCTATAGGTATATCCATCAATCCATCAATCTATAGGTATATCCATCCATCCATCTATAGGAATATCCATTTATCTGTCCATCTATAGGTATATCCATCCATCCATCCATCCATCTATCTATCCATATATTGGTATATCTATTCATCTATCCATCCATCCATTTATAGGTATATCTATTCATCCATCCATCCATCTATAGGTATATCCATCCATCCATCAATCTATAGGTATATCCATCCATCCATCTATAGGTATATCCATTTATCTGTCCATCTATAGGTATATCCATCCATCCATCTATATATCCATCCATCCATCCATCCATCTATAGGTATATCCATCCATCCATCCATCCATCCATCTATACATCTATAGGTATATCCATCCATCCATCCATCTATAGGTTTATCCATCCATCTATAGGTATATCCATCCATCCATCCATAGCTATATCCATCCATCCATAGGCATATCCATCCATCTATTCATCCATCCATCGGCATATACATTCATCCATAGGCACATCCATCCATCCATCTATAGGTATCCATCCATCCATCCATCCGTCGCTATATCTATCCATCCATAGGCATATCCATTTATCCATCCATCCATCCATCCATCCATCCATCAGAATAGAGTGGATGTGGCTGGTATAACTGTGCTCATGGATGGATTTGATTAGTTTCCCATGACAATGTTTGCTTCATACACCTGTGCAAACAAGCATGTTTTCTTAGAGAGGTGGTGTAAAATTGAACAAGCAATAAAACCAACACATGCGGGGCTCAACAAAAAGGATTTTTTCCTACTAGCACAGTTGGGAGTCGGGACAGTAGATCAGATTTTGATTTGCCCTGTAAATTTGTTCACTGGCTCAGAAGTAAGTGTCTTTATCAACATACTTTTAGCATTTAGTCAAATTACATTTATGCATTTAGCAGAGACTTTTATCCAAGCAACTTACAAAAGCAATTTGTCAGAGAGCTAACAATATTCATAATATACAATGCTAGGTTTATTGAACAACTATATTAGAAATAACAAAAAAAAAAAGCTAATATCTCAAAACACCATGTGTGCAAACTGAATTGACAGCATAAATGCAACAGTGGTCCGATTGGGCGAGTGAAGCTTCTTTCAACTGGCCCAAGCTTCTCTCAATCTGGCTCCGGGCCGTCCTTATTGTTGAGCCCTGAAATATCTTCCAGACTTCTCTGTTGGCAGTGTGTTGACAGTGCCAGCATCTGTGCCATCTGAGGCTGCTCTGTCCTCCTGGCAGATGAGTGATATGAAAGCAGATCTGCCCCTGATGTCCGAGGGGCATTGCAGAGCCTTTCCTGCTCATGTTTCAGGAAGGATGCATCTGTTCTTTATGATAATTGCTTTGGTGTGCATTTGTTTATGAAGATTCATCATATATACTGGTTAGACATAACATGCTGGAAAGACCAGCATGAATTTTGCTTCGTTGTGATTTATCCAATAAAACATAATGAATAACAACTTTCCTTTTTTGGGGTAGGGATTGGAAAGCCTATTGCTAATACCAGTGTATACTTTTGCCAACATTTGATTGTTTAATAAGATTATTCTAAGTTGATTCAAGAATATGTCCTACTTGGCTACATGTATAGTTTACATGCATTTTCGACTATCCAAGTCCAATCTGTTTGCATGTTCGGGAAGTATACTGTTTAAATGTACCCTAAACCAATCCAATTCTAATACTCATTAGGAATGTTTAACTTCACTAATTTTCATTAATTGAAAGGAATCCAGTCTAATTTCAGATTCTGATGGTTTTGTTTATATGAACCCTAAACACTGCAGTCCCATTCACATATTCAATTACATATGTATTTATATATTTACACATTCAGAACCGGAGAAGGCCACTGCGATAATGCCACAGATACCGCGAGTATAATTGTCATTTTTGCCTTGATGACATATCTTAAAAGAAAGCTAACATTTATGTCAGTACAGTCTCCTCCAGTGATCATTTTGTAATACTTGAGATGCAAATAAACATACATGCGTTCGAATGACGTAAAATGCATGTAAACACACTCATCACGGCACTGCTCATTTGCGCAAGGTATTTTGGAATTTGATTGAGAAAATATTCTGATTCAAGCATTTACATGCTTAAATATTTTGTTGATCTGATTATTTCAGGTCAACACCACCCCTTTCAATCAGATCGAAATTTAATTTGGATTGATTTTTAATTTGGTCCGATTGAGCCATCAATTATCCAACTAAAAACTGTTTATTTGGGTGCATGTAATGGATTATTTCCAGACACTTCAGATGCGCACTGTCCACCATTATGGTTTTGAATTGCTTGAAATATGATTGAAATCACTTTAATAAGGCAAATACAGTTAAGTACAACATACAGTGCAAGTCTGTTATATAAACTACATAATATTATAATGAGAACATTTTAATTGTGTGCTTGGGACATGGTTTTTAATGCTGAAACTTTTGTTTTTGTAATCAGGCTCTCAAATTATATAAAAACTTTGATTTAGATTTATCGGCCATTATCAGCTTCTGAACATAAAGAATTATCGGTTATTGTTATCATCCAAAATGTCCATATCGGTGCATCCCTCCCTATTTCAGTCTGATTGAAACACTGTATTTTTATGCTTGTCCCGCTTGGTTTAATCTAGTTAGTAATGCGTGATAGTGCTGGTCTTGCTGGTTAAAGACTTTGGAGGCTCAATGTGCATAGTTTAGCATCCAAAACACTATGTTGCTGACCAGCAATGCTGGCTATAGAAATCATATTCATCATAAAGAGAGGTTCCATATATCAGAATATCAATGAATAATGAATGAATGGCTAAGTAATGATAAATGGATGTTGGGAGCGTTCCACCATTTACCTCTTTCCTTGGCTGTGTTCTGCAATCCTCTTTCAGATCCGGACCATGTTTCTACTAACTTCTACCAACTACTAACTAACTAAGGTGGAGCAGGTTGAGCAAGTTGGGTGTATTATGAGTTGAAAAGGGTTTGTTATCAGTGATTTAGGACTCTTTATTCACATTAAACTAACATGGAATATATGATTTCCTTTTCTGTAAGGACTGCATTCCTTCCCTGTTAATGAATGCAGTCTATTTATGTTTGGTTTTCGCACTGTTGACTTCAGAGATCATCATGTCACACCTTTTTTTTTAACACACTGTCTTGGCTTTTAACACAGAGTTCTCACATGCTCTCAGTTTGATCTCACTCTCCTTCTTCGCCGCTCTCTCCTGTTTGCCTTGCTGCAAGCTGCTTTCATGTGCACCAGTGATTTGACACAGCTTCATTGTGGCTTGTTTGCAGAGCGCGGAGGGCAGGCCTGGTTGCCAAGGTTGCCTCCAAAGCGCTTGGCTCCATCCAAAGACTGTGTATCATTTGTATTCAGCGACATAACTCCTTAGATGCTCAGGAAGAACAAACCCTGACTCCAAAATCAGTTGATTTGTGAAGTGTCTCCTGATAAAGACAAATGCAGCATAATGGAGACGATACCAGAATGCCTCTCTTTCGTAATAATAGTGTCATTATTTAGCTCAAGTCCCATTTATGTTTATTTAAATGTTAGAGAAATGTGTAAGTTCTTGTTCATTATAAGCACTCAGATGCTCTGGAAGTGTGTTTGATCTCAAAGTAAATAAACATACTTCATTATCAGTCCTGCTAATTGTAATAGTCTCGGAATTAAGATATTCTTCCCTTGAAGTAGCTGATAAGGAATATGTGATAAGGAAAGGCTATAAGAGGACGTGTTTCGTTGGATGTGTTGCTCGTCTGGCTCAGTGTTTGTCCCCACCCTCACAAAACTCTTGGTCTATTCTCCAGAACATTGTTCTCTGTTCAAACATGTCTTTTACACAGTGACTTGGTTTCATTTGTCAGCTTGTCTTCATGTTTTGGCAATGCCGTCATGTTTTTATTCTGCTCTATGTTGTCTCAGAGAAAAGTTTGGGTATCAGCTTGAGTGAACGTGAACATTATATTAAGTGTTTTGACTTTCAAAACTCTTTTATATTGCTAACAAACAATATAGGCCATATTTGGCATCATTTTATATTTAAACTAAAAGGGCATTTTAAAAAGCCATCAGTGCTTTGAAGCCTTACGAAATTGGAAATGAACTGGAAATAATTAAATAATGAAAAATTGGTGTGTCATACAAGCTATAGATTATTTGTGTGTTTGGATAGTACACAATTAAATGGAAAAAATATGCTAAAATGTTGTTGCTAGGTCACATAATGGTGATTAAAAGAACCCAAAGTGGATAGTTTTTTCTTTTTCCTTTTCCAAGTCCTTAAATAAATGGATTGTGGATTGTGTCACCCTCATCTACAAATATATATCAGTAAAATCACCTACATTTGTTCCTGGGCAAATTAACTAAATGTCATTACATTTATGTATTGATTCAGCTCATTGTTGTCCTTACTACCAACTAAAGTGTTCACAAAAATGGATTGTATGTTAGAAACATTATACTTATGTTTTCTTACTTGTAATTGCTTTCAAAAATGAACTTTGTCCTTTCAGTTCAATGTGAGAAGTGTTTGCCTCCATTCTGATTTGTAGTCTTTGTAGTTTTTGCTGCCTAATTTAATTTCTTTAAAGAAAAACAGCAGAAAAGATGCCACTTTTTTAGCACATCCTACTGAAAATCATGCTGTTCATGGAAATCCCCAGTTCAATCCTATGGGATGTTCTGAAGTAGCAATCGTAAGCAAGGGTGGAGTCTAACAAAGGATAAATTTTGCTTTTGTAGACAAAACAAACACTATTTAGACTAATCCGGCATGTTCTGTCAAGTGGTTCGTTGTTTAGCGTGTAAATGTTTTAACACCACTCTTGTCTTCTCAGAATTCCTCCATGATGCCTGAGGTACGGGAGCTTTCAGACGCCCTGCCAGAGATGCCCATGGACCCAATCACTGGCGTAGGTGTTGTGGCCTCGAGAAACCGAGCTCCCACCGGCTATGATGTGGTGAGTGTCCTATACAGTACAGTCATGCAGATGGTGAAGATAGTGTAGCGTGCATAAGGAAGTAAAACTCTTTGTCTCTCCAAAGCATTTTTAAAGAAATTACATCTGTTCTTCTAGTTTTTTGGGGGTTGGGTTAGTGCCTAGCATTCTGTTTCTACGTGAGACACTATGGCTGTATTTAAAAACTTAGTGAGCTGCCTACCTAGACAGCATTCTAATCATAGATTAAAAGGGGTTTCTCAGTGGCCACTATGATGCTGGTATTTACATTTTACTAGGGCTGGGTATCCTGGGTATCAATACAGATGTCCCGATTCCTATTCTCAAGATCTCAATTCGATTCGATTCGATTCTTGATTCGATTCAGTGAATTCAATGATTCAATTTTCACTGGCCCCACCACAAAAAATTACAATAAATGAATAAAATAGTTATTGTTTTTTGTTGTTTTTGACCCATGTATCCCTGTATTGTAATTAATAAGATTATGACACAAAATGTTTAGATACCAGTGAAATTTAACAATTCTCGATACCACAGCTAAAACTACTATCTAACTAATATAAATTTCAAAGATTATTAAAGACAAAGTCATTAAAGGATTAGTTGTTCATATAGTGGACTGGGGTTCAACGGGTTGAAGGTTCAAATTTCAGCTTCAATGCAGCTTCGACCCTTTAACTCGTTGATCCCCGTTGAAGTCCACTATAAAGAAAAATCCTGGAATGTTTTCCTCAAAAAACTCTGAAGTGAAACAAATGAAATAATCAGTGCTTTTAAGGTTTTTCAGTTTGGTCTAACAGTAGTTTTCAGGTACAGAAATTGAATAAAGTAATCAAATGTAAAATAGCACTGCATATAATTTCACTGTACAAATTAAATTAAGGTTAATCCTTATTAAAGTTACAAAAACGTTATTCAGTGAAGAGCAGTGAGTGATTTCTTTGTCATTTGTAATTTGATTAACATTAAAAACACAGACAGCAGCAGGAACATTCGGTTGGTGTCACTTTAAGACTAATGCACGGATCCAATAATGATACACATGCATGCATTCTCTACTGTTTACTTAAGTCGTAACTGACAATGTTTACTCGGATGCTCACAAAGGTAGGCATTTTGAGATAAATTTGTGTGAATTTGTCCATTTTAGAGCAAGGAGACATGAAAGAGGATTCATTTTTATTTGCACGCTGTCTGAGATGCGCTTCAGGTGTGTGCGCTTCAGGTGTGTGCTCACAAAACTTCTCGCACAAATCATTTAAAAACAAAAACAAAAAAAGGTTTAAAACCGCCTATTTAAAACCGAATACACTGATCTAATATACTGATATACATGCTCTTTCTTTCTCAACTGTTTACATTCACTTAAGACATAAATGATTGCGTTTATGAGGATACTTGCAAAGACTGGCATTTTATTCAAGCCCAAAAAGTCACCAAAACGAACTCAGTTAAAAGCACTGTTTGAGCAGTGGCTTTATCTGCACATTTCAGGTGTGTGCTATCAGAAACCGTCTCCCAGACAGTGCACGTAAATGTGCGTCAACGGTTTTGTTAGATGTATTTCTCTTAAGAGTTAATATCAACAATGAGCCTTGTAGACCTGTACACAAACCATGTTGCAGGTCATGTTGGCCACAGTTCAGAGGCGTTCACAGTTAACAGGCTGGGAGAAATACGATCTGTATGTGGTGCGGTTGTTTTCCCAGAACTTGACGTTTAAAGGCTTACAGCTATGCAGGCGATATCTACATAATCGTACCACCAGAAATATCAAGGGGATCAAAAAGACGTATTTAAGAATGCGTTTGCGAACAGTGTCAACGTTCTGCTCTCATTGTAACATCTGTTTCTTTTTATAAGATCTCGCTGAGAATGTTTTCCCAAAACCTTTTGGGAATATGCCACAGCATAGCATCGGATCACCAGGATTAATATTTACATGATACCTCATGAATAGCCTGACATGAATGTCACATCACACCCTAGAGAGTACACTTCTGATCACAGGCCTGGTTTCTGACATTTAAAACATTTTTGCACCTTTGCATTTGTGTGTTTTTGGGTAGGAACTCGCACTTTGGCAACAGAAGATGCAGTGGGGTTGTTGTGTTTCCTTTGGCTGTCCCGGTCGTTGTCGTCACTCCAGCACAGAGTTTAACAAAGCTTCCTGTGTGGATTGCGAGAGTGTGTGAAAGCAGGGTCTGTTGATAGCACCCATTCCACCCCCAAAACGTCTTCTCAAATGGCAGAATCGCTGTAGTCTACACACAACGCATCAGAACTAGAGAGAAAGAGAGAGAAATCTGTTGTTTCCAACACTAACAGTGAGCTACTTGTGTCTTTCTGTCTGTTCAATATCAAACTACAGAAGTCTGAGGTTTGACCCTTGAACAACCCCTAAAGTCTGAGCTCTTCAATGACTTCATTGACTCATCACTTTGTCAGATATCCTTCCAAGGTGTCTTTTCATTAGTTCAAATGAATGAAGGCATTGTTATTTGTCTGTTGTTTACAGTGAAATGCAATTTCACTGCAATTCTTTTTTTAAATTCTGAATATCAAACTGCCTTCATCAATTTCAAATTTCCTTTAAAGATAGGCATAACACCCTCTTAATATTCATAACATCTGTACCAATGTACAACTCAATTAGATGAATATTGAACTCCTTTGTTTGCTGTCTAATTTAGCTAATTAATGGTGCTTTTAAAGTAAAGCATTATTATTATTATTATTATTTCTCAGTCTTGGGATTGGGCATTTATAAGTCTCTGGTGTCCCCAGAAATAATGTGTCTGTGAAGTTTCAGCTCAAAATACTCCACAGATCATTTATTATAGCTCGTCAAATTTGGTTTGAGCAAAAACACGTCGTTTTGTGTGTCCCTTTAAATGCAAATGAGCTGCTGCTCCCGGCCCCCTTTCCAGAAGAGGGTGGAGCTTTAACAGCTTGTGCGCTGCAAACACAACAACAACAACAAAGCTGGAGAATCTCAAGCAGCCAAAATGAGGATTGTCAGTAACTGTGTTCAGCCTTACATTGTTCAAACACTGATGGAGAGACTCAGGAAGAAGTTACAACTTTTAGAAATGCATCTGGACTTTTCTGAATGTTTAGTGGATAAATTTATGTAGTTGCTGTGGAGTTAAGTAGATTCAACTCATCGACTTGCATGTGCCATCATATTAATCTTTTGTGCAAATCCAGCGTTGAATTGATGAAGCAGTCCGGCGTAAAATGATTTGCGCAAATATATAACACTTTAACGACTTTGTTTGGCATATTTCCTTTATAAATGAAATTCAACCATGTTGAACCATGTCATTCAGTTGCTCAGATGCAGAGAGTCTATGGAGACTCATATGTTCGTTTGTGCATCCAATAACAGAACTTTTGTAATGTTTTTTTGCACAGACATTGTATATGCTACAGCGAGGAAACCGAAATGGCAGACTGCTGCGGCTCTTTCAGGGCGATATCTATGTTAAGAGGGCCGATTGTCACCAGTCATGGGCGAGGCTAACCCCTACTCTTACGTAAGAGTAGGGGGAAATCTGGAACCACGTGTTTGGAGAGACTGTTTGATTTATGGTGGTTATAAAAAAAAGGAGTGGGTGGATTTTTACCATTATAGGCTGGTTTTTTACACACACTGTGGACACACATCTGTGTTCAAACACCTTATAAAAGTGAATTTTGCATAGATCCCCTTTAAACAAATTGTATGGTAAGTGACTTCTGTTTATATCTACTAAGAAGTCAGCTGACACTGAGCAGGACAATGACAAAGTTTTGGTGCAATGTTACAATTTTATTATAAGACACAGGAAATACAGAATAAAGGAAGTACCATTTTAGCAAGCCTTGACTTTACTTTTGATCCACTTCGTACCTACTGGCCTTGCATTTATGTTTCCTCTTTTTTTCCCCTCTGGTTTTGCATGATGCTGTGTGCTCTGACCTGGAAAAAAGGGAAACAAGTTGTCAAAGCAAAGTGGGCAATGGGCAGAGAATTGGAAGATAAATCAATATTCAGTCTTTTATGATCTCTTCAATGAGGTCTATACAATTTGAAAACTTATTTTGCCATTTTTTTCTTTTTCATGCAAGTTATATCATAAGCGTGAGTGAAAAGTGTATTTGAAAAATTAACATGAATTTGCGTCTCAGTATTTGGATTGTGCCTCTTTTGCTTTAATGACAGCTGCACTGGAGCTACATGAACAAATGTGATTATCATGTTTTCCAGGTTGATTTGAGATGTTTCATAGAGCATCTTGAGCCTCAATGGAAGCAAGAACTTTAAGTTCACATGGTCAATGTCATAAATTTACTTTACATTACATTTCAGTCACCTAGAAATAGTGCAGGAAATTGAAGATTGAATTTTCAAATTCCTAAAACTTTATTTTCCAGGTTTAATATATTTCAAGTCTCAGACATTTGAATCCCAACATCACTCAGACTTCTTATCAGTGCATTCTCTTATTAAAATTTTACCGACACGAATAGTATATAACATGATATTTGGTGTATAAATAAGCATATCATCATGTCCGGCCCTAAAACTTAATGTTGCGTCACTTCCGACAGTGGTTTTTTCCCTAACGCTTGTGTGATTACCCGCTCATTGTTCAGTCATGTTTGTCGAGCAGCTCGTGGGAAGCCAGTTGCCATGGCACGACTGATGGGCGGCTGTTTGTGTGGGCAGCTCATGCTGTTTATTGAGCATTCATGCATGTTGACTGCTGTTGAGTACACTGTACAATTGGCACTAACCAGCTCCATGTGCTCCATTCAACCTGGTTGCTTTTTTATAAGCAGAACTTCACAAAAAGGTTCAAAAAGCCGTTCTGAGGACTCAGAGATTACGCAACGCTTTTGTTTAATCTCATCTTCATTTCTTGGTCAATATGTCGAAACAAATGCTATATTTTCAATAAAAAGAGTTAAACTAAAAGCCGTTTTGAGATGTGGTATCTCTTTATATTTATCCTCCTAAAAGCATCAAATCTTGATACTCCGTAGTCAACCTTACTAATAGACTAGTTTGTTGTACATCTAGGCAACTCCTAGAAAACAATTTTGACTCTTCCTAATCTGTTGTGAAATTTCCCAGAAGCCATTGAGAAGCTAATTAAAGTCTGTTCTAAATGACTGTCCTAGTTTAGAATCCTAAATTAGGTACTCATTTTGGACCTGTTTTCTGATCTATTATTAATGTGAATAAATGTTTATATTGGCTCATAGCTGTCATACTGCATGAAGTATTTGTTTTTCCTTTACGAAGTACTCAGATAAACAGAATCAAACAAGTAACCTTCTGCAAATGGAATTTTTTTTTTTTATTATTATAATGCATAATCAAATAAACTTTTCTTTTCATTCCTTTTAGGTTGCACAAACCACAGATGGGATTGATGCAGACTTGTGGAAAGACGGCCTGTTCAAATCCAAGGTGACCCGCTATCTGTGCTTCACCAGAGCATTCTCCAAAGAGAACGTGAGTCATGTCTTCAGTTCTTTATCAGATAATAGAGATTTCTTTGAATCATGGTAACATTTTAAGAATATTTCTAGTCCAAGATGCTGATTTGGTAAAGTCAGCATGAAACTAAAGTGCCAATCGACTTTTTTCCCCCTATTGTGACACATATCTGAGTGAAATGGCTTCTCAAACAAGAAAAACTGTAGGGCCGGGCTTGATTTTGTCCATGAGGAATTGTTTGGATGGTTGGATTGTTGTGGTTTGTTTGCTATTGGTCAATCTCATCTGAGTGACATGTTGTCCCACCCTCGTGCAAGTAAACACATCATCACGTCATGCCTAACAACACCCATTTACAATATAGCACAACCCTATTTGCTTAAACATTCTTTAGTACTGAGCTACTTCAGTTTGAAAGCCAAAAACGGGGATGAACTTTTAAAATATCCAGAGTATGTTCATGCTGGAGTGTTTATATAATGTAATATCTTGTTGAAGTCAAAGTGCTCTCTGTAATATGATACAGGATCTGTGCTATTGTTTTTTTTTTTTTTTTAGACTATTTCTTTTTGTTCATGAAAACAAAGCTGTTTCCTCTTCCTTCTGTCCCGGCGGGGATTATTCTAATTCTTACTTCTCAGGCAAACCAAAGCGGAAAAAAAACCTTTATACGTGTTTGTGGTTTTACTTTTTTCCTGATTTTAAATTACTTCTGTTTTTGCTACAAGAAACCTTGATTACATTACTATTATTATTACGATGATGCTTTCAAATATTTCAAATATAACACATATATGCTTATGTGTTACAAATACAAAATGAATCCCAAAGCATGCAACCAAGGGCACGGCTAGAGATGTTGTCCATTGACATTCTCCTGTATGTTCTTCCTGTATCTCTCCACAGAGTCATTTAGGAAATGTGCTCGTAGACATGAAGCTCATCGACATCAAAGACACGCTGCCTGTGGGATTTATTCCCATTCAGGAAACTGTGGATACACGTAAGAGCACATATCTCCTGTTGTTCATTTACAAGCATTCTCCAGCCAAATCACAACTGATGCATCTCCAAAAACATATTTTCCAAAACATCTTTACATAATTGATATGCATTGCCTCGTAGGGTGGATTTGAGTTTGAATACTTTGAAGTGTTTTTCAGAATTCAAAATGTGAAATCGAGCTTGCATAGCTAGATGCGTTTGTGTTCACATACTTGCGTATTGTATATTTCAGGCTCAAGTCCTAAATGTAATCAGTTCATACTCTTCCTGAAATCACCCTGTATGTTTGCAGAGACACTCAAGATATGAAACCGTTAAGGCCCCGGTATACTTCAAACGAAGTTCTATTTCTTTCTTCGTTTAGGGGGAAAACGAAGTTCGAAATGCGTGAGCTGTGATATACTGTAAAGAACATCTGACACCGCCCACACTGCTGAGAGCGACGGTTAGATGAATATGTAAATATGTGCCTTGCGCTTTCTTCTCAGTAACAAAATAAACACAACAAAATTGAGAAAGCAGCAAGCATTTATTATAGAAAGCATAAGAAAAGCGTCTGATCATAACAACATGGGTATGTTAGCACGAGCTCTGCAAAGTAGCACTCCAGTCACGTCAGGTCTTCATATAGCACTTTATTCAGTAGATTGCTTAAAATCAAGCAGCTTTGCAGTATCAAACATGAAAAACAGTGTTAGTGCCTCATTTTTTACAAGCACAACTTCATTTTGTACTATAAAGCGGCTATCCGGTGTTAATGTTTTCTCCTGCGGAGCTCTTACCTCGACAAACTCAAACACACGAAATGAGTCAAAGACGCGTCCCACGCGAGTGAAGGCGGAGCCTCAGCGCACACCTCCTGTTACGTTATCGTCACTGACCAATGGTAGTACGAAGGTGTTTTGCAGTTGGAGCGAACTTTTCCTGAAAATTCGCTTTGGCAAGCCGTTTCGAACTTCCAAAAAGAACATAAAACAAACTTCGTTTTGGCCTGATTTTGTTCGAAATGACGTCACATCAGTTCGTTCTTCGATTCCGTTTGAAGTATACCGGGGCCTTTATTGTAGCTTAAATAAACCAGTGACATTCCAGACCAGAATTAAAGGGTCGTTTGTTCTCCCCTAATATAGTTTCCTTTAGACGTGCAGTAGAACTAGACCTCCTTTGTGGATTTGGTTCCTATCTTGTGTTAAATAATTAATCGATTGTGTAAAATGATCCTCTTTCATTTGCAGTGCTGACCTCGTTCTGTCTATTTTCTCTTTCTATTGCGATCTCCCTTTCACTTTCTTTAACATGTCCTGTTCCTCTCTTTCTCTCTCTCCAGAGGAGCCGGCGTTCAGGAAGAGGAGATTATGCATTAAGTTCATCCCGAGAGACTCCACAGAAGCTGCCATCTGTGATATCCGTATCTTAGGACGCTCTAAACAGGCGCCGCCACAGTATACGTTCATAGGGTCAGTTACGCTACACAAATACTCCACACAGTTACTCTTACACAAGAACTGGTGACCTAGATAGGGTTGTCAAAAGTACCAAGTCGGTACTGAAATTAAAAAAATTGGACAATACCAGCATTTCCCCTTAGCATTTTGAGCACTGTTGAGCGGATTCTTAAACACCTCTGATTGGCCATTGTGTTCACACACTCATCAGATATGCCTGTGATTGGCTACAATGATCAACGCTTCAAAAACATGTAAATAGACATAGCTGGCGTTCTTCACTGAACGCTTACACAGATACACACAGGAGCGTTTGAAAGCAGGCGTTTATTAGCGGATCCCTAATATATCTGCTGATAGACACCTGCTTTCAAATGCTCCCGTGTGTATCTGTGTAAGCGCTAGGTTAACAACGTTTTTGAAGCGATGATCATTGTAGCCAATCACAGACAAATCTTTTCAACTCCATTGAACACAATGGCCAATCAGAGGTGTTTAAGAATCTGCTCAACAGTGCTCAAAATACTAAAGGGAAATATAAATGCTAACAGCTTTATATTCGGTGAGTTAAGATTTCAAAATAAGCCCCTATGGCATTTTGCATGAATTTAAATGTGTGTAGATGAATATTGCTGTCATATTTATTATATGTACTTTATTTAATAATAATGATAATATATTAGAATAATAATTTCTTAACTATATTTTTATGGAGTTTCATGAATAAATGTTTTTCTTCCA
>RJVU01007700.1:1014671-1033420 GCA_003731715.1 Anabarilius grahami | reverse complement strand
AATTTATGTTATGTTATATTATATTATATATTATATTATATTATTAGAGCTGCACGATTCTGGATAAATTGAGAATCACTTATATTAATTTATGTTATGTTATGTTATATTATATTATATATTATACTATTAGAGCTGCACGATTCTGGATAAATTGAGAATCACTTATATTATATTAATCTTCACAGCAGTTAGAGTAAATAACGTGGGCTTATTTTAATATAATTGTTATTATTATATTATATACGATTCCAAGTATCAAAATAACGGCTTAGGCTTAATAGCAATTTATTTGAATGACAACTAATCATCAGCACAAGATTCATGATCGTGACAGGCCTACTTTTCATAGCCATTCAAATTTTATTTCGCAGAATGATTTATTAACATTTTGTGGCTTTTTGTGGTGTTAACTCTTTCTAGTTAACTCTGACTTTTTGACTTCTCAGCTATGGATGGAGTGCCTTTCATGATTTCGGAGAAGTTTGCGTGTGCCTCCAGTGATGTGAGTCTGTTTTCATGCCTCATGAACTCTTGAACAGTCTGTAGGCTGCAATGAATAAACTGTACTATTAGATCTAGATGTGATTGAACAAAATACTTCAAAGCATAAAATACCATTTGGCAGTAGAGAAAAATGCATTTTAGGTTACTTATAACTTATAACTAGCACAAGACCTTATCTGGACATTGAGGAGAATTTTGTGATGTTGTTGTTGGTCTGATTGTGTCTCTCTGTATTTCAGTTGCAGCAGGTGGATCTAATGGGCATCAGAATCAAATCACTTGCAGAGATTGAGAAAGAGGTGAGGAGGAGTTTCAACCATGACAATTTTGTGTGCTTAAAATATAAACAGGATAAATTTAAAAAGGCTTACAATGATTAATGGATATTGTTTACAATGAATGTTAAAAGAGGATTCATGGAGGATTTGACTAATCATTTAGTAAATATATGTTCTGAAAATGGAGAGTCCAGTTGAGTTCCTCATTCATCAAGGATGCGATAAGTTTATCAAAAGTGACAGTAAACACATTTATAATGTTACAGAAGCTTTCTATTACAAATAAATGCTGTTCTTTCTGTTCATCTTCAGAATCTTAAAAAAAAAATTATCACAGTTTCTACAAAAATATTAAGCAGTTTTTAACATTGATAATAAGAAATGATTCTTGAGCAGAAAATCAGCATATTAGAGTGATTTCTGAAGGACAAACACACAAAATACTGCATTTCGCCTAATATATTATTTCATATAATTTTAGATCATTAGAATTGTGTGCAACAGTACCAATATGTGTAGCTGTTTTTGATTGAGCCACTAGAGGTCAGCGTTTGCTATGAAATACGCGCTCAGATGGTGTGTTTAACAGTGTCTCTCTATATATTTGTGTCAGTATGAATATAGTTTCCGGACGGAGCACAGCGCCGCGGCCCGTCTGCCGCCCAGTCCCACCAGAACTTCTCTGGGCTCTGAGGCCTAAAGCTCACACGCTGGAGGAGAGATGGAGAGGACTTCTGAAGACCTGATCTGAGCAGAGACTCCCACACCTCTCTGAGATTAAAACACAAACCCACGGAAACAAAGTTTGACAGAGGAAAAAATTAACAAATATCATTTCATGTGGTCAAGTTCAGTCTCTCTTAAGTTGATGCTGCTTTTTCACTACAGTGATCAAATTAAAACCACTACAGTGTCGGATGGGAATGACCTGTGGAAACTCGTATTCTTTTAGTATTGCGTCTGAAGTCAGGTTCGGACTTATTCTGGCTGCTGGACTGAGATGCTGTTACCGTGGTGACTTGATGAAGGGTCGGACTTGGACGTACCCTTGAGAATTCACATTTGAGCCCCTGCGTCTGCGTTCATGCAGCATGGATTTGGAAGAGTATTTTATTTTTTTGTATTTTGCCTTTTTTTTTTCATTGGCTTGCTGGGTTTTATTTAGATCGCAGCAACTGCATGACTTGTTTTTTTGTTTGTTTTTAATCCGTTTGGAAAAGGAGCCGAGATAACTGCACTGTTACAGGATTTCAGTATGCTTGTGATTGTCTGGAAAAAGAGATTTGAGAACAAGAACACTCCAACTCTGAGTGAGCCCTTGTACATAGACAAGCGATGAATCAGGAATGTTTCGTTTTAGAATTGTGTGTTACTCGTTTTTTTTTTTCCCTTTTTGTCTTTGTAACGTCCCTTCCTGATCTGATCTATCACTCCGCTTTCCACTGATCAACTTTTACTGGGATTTGACTCTTTTTCCGTCTGTCATGATGTTCGACGGTGCTCACGCACTTGGGTATTGTTTCTGCCAGGCCATTTGTGGCTTCTGACGTTTATGGTGATATTTTTTTGTGTCTTTTTTATTTTATTTAATAAACAAGTGAATATTTCCACGGTTATATTTCACCCCATGCAAGATCCAAAGAAAAAAAAGAAATTAAATTTTGCATAAAGAAAATAAAACCTATTTTTTAGGACAATAAAGATTTCTGAAAAATGTTAACTCATTTTCCACACAAATACTCATTACTGTAATACAAAAATCATTTTAAATTCTTGAATTAAATTCTGTACAGAGAGGTAGGCTTACATTTTTACTTTGTAATTTAAATTATATATAGTTTTTTTCATATCACATTAATGATGTTTTAATGAGACTAGAGAAATGTGCTTAATTCTAATGGAAATACTGTCACAATGCAAAAAAAGTGCAGCTCTCTTGCTTCTTTATGCAAAGTACAATTTCTCATTTCTTTCTTTTGATTTTCAAGGTGAACTGAAGATTTCTTGACAGTTTTCGTGAGATTCACCTGATTTATCCAGAACAAATGTAGTTGTTAGCCGTTCAGTTTTTAGTAAATCATTCAGCAGTGACACGTTGTTCACCGTACTCCTGCTGCTTTGTTTGATATGGTAACGATTATCTGTGAAAGTACAGTGTTATTTGCGGGCGTTTCTTCCGAACGCCCTGCTGAAACCGCCATCTCAGGTGAAAGTGTTAGCTTGGAAACACCACGTGTCTGAGTGATTCAAGACGCCAATCCATTCAGATGGTTCGACACCTTCACTGTGAGACTTTAATCAAACACTCAGATGGGTTTTCGATTTCTCACGTTGTGGGTAATATTGTTTAAGCAGCTATATTGTTACATGTTCTAACCACTATGTGACTTTTATTATGTCAGTTTTTTTAAACTCTGATTTCAAATCTGAAATTAACCACAAATCTGACCTTCTCTTTTTATTGTTTCATGTCTGAGGAAGTTGATAGCTTCAGACCTTCAAAACCGATTTTTCAGGCATTGGTCAAGCCTGTTTTTGGATTGAAGATGTCTGATCTGTCTGGAAAACTCCCATGTTTATATCTAAATAAAATAGGAACCAAAATTATAGTTTAAGATATCTGAATTACATGATTTTTTCTGTCAATTCAGTAATTTGTTTAAAGGATTAGTTCAGCATTCAAATGTCCTTTTCCTGATAATTTACTCACCCCCTGAAATGTTTGTTTCTTTCTTCAATTGAAAAGAAGGTTTTTGATGAAAACATTCCAGGATTTTTCTCCATATAGTGGACTTCACTGGGGTTCAACGGGTTGAAGGTCCAAATTGCCGTTTCAGTGCAGCTTCAAAGAGCTCTACATGATCCCAGACGAGGAATAAGGGTCTTGTCTAGAGAAACGATCAGTCATTTTCTAAAAAAAAAAATAAACAAATTATATACTTTTTAACCACAAATGCCCATCTTGCGCTGCTCTGCGATGTGCCACACATTACGTAATCACGTTGGAAAGGTCAATTGTGATGTTGGTGGAAGTACCGAGCAAGTGTTTGCAAAGCGAACGTCCAAAGACTAAGTCAAACAGCCTTTACAAAAAAAAAAAAAAAAGGTAAAACAACGATGTCGGGCGATTTTGATGGAGGAGAAAATGAGATGTTGAAAATGAGGAGTTTTTGTGCCCTACTGCGGAACTTCCATCTAAATCACGCGTGACCGTTCCAATGTGATTACGTAATGTGTGGCGCATCACAGAGCAGTGCAAGACGAGCATTTGTGCTTAAAAAGTATATAATTTTTTTTTTTTTTTTTTGAAAATGACCGATCGTTTCTCTAGATAAGACTCTTATTCCTCGTCTGGGATCATGTAGAGCTCTTTGAAGCTGCACTGAAACTGACATTTGGACCTTCAATCCGTTGAACCCCAGTGAAGTCCACTATATGGAGAAAAATCCTGAAAGAAAGACATAAACATCTTGGATGACATGGGGGTGAGTAAATTATCGGGACATTTTAATTCTGAAGTGAACTAATCCTTTAACAGAAAAGGCCCTATATGAATGCATGCAGCGTTATCTTTTCCTTTTTTCTTTTTTTTTTTTTAACATTAAAATGAGGATTTAATTTGCTATTTCATTGTACTCTTTGATCTAATTATTTAATGATTTTATATGAAGACTAATTTAAATGTTTAGGAATGTAGCTAGTATGTTGCCCCAATATTTTTTAAATGTTTTGCTGGGAATAGTTGAGTGTGTTTTCCAAGTTGGTCACGCAATCAAATACAATAAAAGATGTTTAGTTACTGCACTGCGTAAATAAACTCCTGTTTGCAATTTTATAAACCGTTAAATGTGTATCATCAAGTTCAAGTCATTGTTTTGCCTCTACCTGTTGTGTTTGTCATTTGCATTGTCAACTGGTTTTAATTTCATTATTGTATAAATGTGAATGCCGGTGTTGACTGCTGGTTGAATTTTGTGCTTTATTATTCTGTATAAATACCATAAACTCTTCATGCATTTCTTATCAACAGAAACAAAGAAAATTTGCTGTCAGATTTCCATATTTGAAAGCTCCACCAAAATCTCTTTTAGGTTAGTGAGTAATGCATTGAGCTTTAAGCAGTTTGATTTTGATTTGACAACTTGCCCTAATGGCACATCTTACCCCATTTGTGCAGATGAGATGGTTTCACCACAGAGTAATACTTGTTTACTGGAACTTGCCTCTGTTTTGGGTTCACAAACGCTCCGAGCTTCCTGTGGCCATTTGACAAGTCGCTTTATTTAGATCCAACATGCGCGCAAAACCACAGGGAAACTTTCAAGACTTATACTGCCGAAGGTTTCAGGCAATGTGTTGCTGTTTGTGCGGCTTTTTAATGAGTTTTTAAGAGAATGAAGAGTTAAACAAGAAACAGCAAAGCACGTTTATAGACAGTGATTGAGCATTTAAGAAACCCACAAAGGTTATTTAATTTTCTCGCTTAATAGTGACATCTTGGTTCTGGTAAATACTTCACTTTTACTGCAAGATGTATGTTGTTCAGTGTGCATGCATCTCTTTTGCATATAATTATTTACCAAAAGTATAAGCTCAATTTCTTCAGGTTTAATAAGGCTTTTTGGTTTGTTTGTTTTCGAGTTTCTACCACTTGAAAATATCATGTACTGTGTCCTGCAAATATCTGATTGTGCACTACGGTTTATACCAGAATGTTAATTACAAGTGCACCCAAAGACCAGGACTAGAACTTTGAGTGCTGGATTGAGTTCCAGATCAAGATCTGTCAGTCTGAGAAGCAACTGAATTGGAATTTACGCTTATTTATTGCAGCGTTCATTTCAGAAACTTCATTCTGAGCCATGGGATTCTAGAAGATTCTCCAGCAAGGTAATTATCACTTGTAGTACATCAGAAAGTGATCACCATCTTGTAAGATACTAAGGTGAGACCCATATAAATGACCTTTGTTTTGAGAGCCACAATAGGGCCAAGTGTTTTTTTTTCTCACAATTGCAAGTTTACATCTCGCAATTCTGAGAAGAAAAGAATTGTGAAATAAAAAGTCACAGTTACCTTTTTTTTTAATTCAGTGGCGGAAACAAGCTTCCATACAAATCTCATTCTCCATTATACATAGGCTATTCAAATGTCAATTGCAACATGAGAATCATTTACCTTTTGCTGAACTATTTTAATCTGATCATGCATGTGAATGAAATATCAGCTTTGGGGAAGGTTATCAATGAAAAATTACTTAAACTTGGATCTGTTTCTCAACTATTTGGCTTAAAGGAATAGTTCACCCAAAAGTGAAAATTATCCTATGATTTACTCACCCATTGGAGATATATTTAAAAATATCTTGGCTCTTCCATGCTTTATAATGGTAGTGAATGGGGTGTGATTTTGAAGCCCAAAAAAATGCATTCATCCATCATATAACTAATCCATACGGCTCCAGGGGGTTAATAAAGGCCTTCTGAAGTGAAACAATGGGTTTTTGTAAGAAAAATATATTTAAAACTTAAGTATAATAACTAGCTTCCGGCAGACGGCCATACGCATCGATTTGCTTAACCCCTGACCCGACGCATGACGTAATGATGAATGCGGAAGCGCAGAGGAGAGAGCAAAACAAAACACCGGTCACGAATTAGAAGTGTGAAACAAGAAATTTTAAAGAGAAATATCAGAGGATTTCAATATAAGAGAAGAGGAGCTTGAGTTTGTTGCCCAGCCCTGTTTGTTTGAACGGTGAGAGGCATCTAATCTTACGCTACTTCTACATCCTGCGTCATACATCGCTTCACAGGTTACTCGTTAAGTCGACTTGCACAGTATTCGTACGGTTGTCTGCCGGGAGCTAGTTGTTTTAATTTTGAAAGTTTTAAATGTGGATATTTTTTCTTACAAAAACCCATCTCTTCGCTTCAGAAGGCCTTTATTAACCCACTGAAGGCATATGGATTATATTTATGATGGATGGATGGATTTTTTGGGGCTTTCGAAACAGGCCCCTCATTCACCACCATTATAAAGCTTGCTAGAGCCAGGATATTTTTAAATATATCTCAGATTGTGTTCATCTAAAATAAAGTCCTATAGACCTAGGATGGCTGGAGCTTGGGTGAGTAAATCATGGGATAATTTAAATTTTTGGGTGAACTATCCCTTTATATTTATCGTCCTTGATGTGAACAGGCCTCAAAGTTTTAATAATCATTCTGATTCTATGAGAATAGGGAAGTCCAACTGCAACTTGTAACGATAACGAAACAGATTAACAATATCGTTGAAATCACTGTCAGAACAATGTTTTCCAGTTGATTAACGAAAGAAACAGTGACAGCCAATCAGAATCCATCGTGGTTCCCGCTTTAATGTGTTCGAGCATTTAAAGCGGCAGACCACAAACAGAACAACGTTGTTCGCTGGTGGATAATATCGTTAATGTTTTTATTTATACTTCTCATTCTTGGTGGGAACAGTCCTTCGTGGTCCTTTTAATTCTGTCTTTGTCGTTTTGTGAGCTCGACAGACATAAACTGTTATAAAAATAAGAGCATATGAGTGCTGTGGAATGACATGAAGGTGAGTAAATAACAGATTGCTCGTGTTTGGTTGAGGAAATTATGTTGTTGAATGTTGATTTACTGTGAATTTAGGATCGAAGAGAATAGACTGTCGTCCTGTGACATTTGTTATAATCTCAGCATTATGTCCTTGACTCAGTTAACAACAGTATTGCCTCTGAACACTTCTGATGTTGAGTTCTGCCGTCATGGAAAGAAAGTTGGGCTTCCTACAAGACGTTTACAGCGCACCCCAAAGACCTCCCAGCTGAAATCAGCCTCTGAAGCTTGTGTCATTTCTGCTTTGATAGAGTCTTTTGAAGGTTGTTTTTCCATTAGCTTCAGAGGAATCTTTGCCACAGGACAATAAAACAAGTACATAATGAAGCCAAACCATGAAAAAAGGCATTAAAGCAAAACCTCCCAGCAAAGAGATCAGATCAAATTTAAGATAAGACTTTCTTAGACCTTATAACTTATGCATGTTTCATTCAGCAAGTGGCATCCAATTATCATTGAGGAAAAACTGTTTTAGTATTAATTTTGTGTAAAAATCTGGTAACTTTTAGTAGTCCTGTCAAATCGCAGCTGTATGTGGAATAGCATACAAACATGCTAATCTTCTGCATTATATAGTATGTATACACTGCTCTGTATCCCACAATAATTATTAGTTAGTTATGTCAACATTAATTTGTGCTTTTCACTCAGCAATGTTAAGTTGACTGAACAAACACTAAGTAAATCTGACAATACTCATTTAAGTAGAAACAACTCTGTTGAATTAAGTTCATGTAGTTACATGAGTTTTTTTAAGTAATGCGAACAAGGATGGTTTGAGTGAAACCTAATAGAATAATACTCTAAGAGTTAGTTGACATGTAGTTGCAAAGTTACTTAGTTAATAGGATGTCTGAAGTGGACCATCAAAATAAAGTGTAACCTGATAAGTTGATAACTGGGTGCCACCTACATCCAATGTGATGAGATGATAATGTAGCAATCTACTGTTAAATAAAGGTTCTTTAATGGCATCAGGTTCCATAAAGAACCTTTAACATCTATGGAACCTTTCATTGCACAAATGGTTCTTAAAGGATTAGTTCACTTCAGAATTAAGATTTCCTGATTATTTACTCACCCCCATGTCATCCAAGATGTTTACTGTATGTCTTTCTTTCTTCAGTCAAAAAGAAATGAAGGTTTTTGAGGGAAACATTCCAGGATTTTTCTCCATATAGTGGACTTTACTGGGGTTCAACGGGTTGAAGGTCCAAACTGCAGTTTCAGAGCAGCTTCAAAGGGCTCTACACAATCCCAGAAGCGGTAATTTAATCGATCATTTTCTAAAAACAAAAATGTATATACTTTTCAACCACAAATGCTCATCTTGCACTGTTCTGCAATGCAATGCAATGCGCCACACATTACGTAATCACGTTGGAAAGGTCACGCATGATGTAGGTGGAAGCACCAAGCAAGTGATTACAAAGCAAACATGCAAAGCCATCAAACGACCTTTAAAAAAAGGTAAAATGATGATGTTGGGTGATTTTGAAATTGGAGGAGAAAATAAGATGGAGTTTATTGCCCCATTCGCAGTACTTCCACCTATGTCACACGCAGAGGTCGCATTAACTGAAAATTTTCCGTCATTGTCGAAATTCTTTTTGCAGTGACGGAAAAATCTGAAGGCCACCCGTCAATTAGACAGATTACACTGAGGCTTATGTAATTTGTAACTGTAATTCCCACCCCTGTCCAGTTGGTGGTAAGTCCGCTCCAGTGTGGCAGCGTGAGTTCAGTCTCCAGAATAAAATGAAAGCGATTCGTTTGATTACACTGAAGAATATACACTAACAAGAAGCGACACTTAATAGAACGTTCCATTGAAACACCGGCGCCCAGCAGCAGCCCTGCGTTTCCGCCATTTTGGGGTGAAAGCGAGTCGGCAGTCCACTAGTTTCTATGTCAATATCAGCTGCTTTGTTAAAAAAAACGTACTTTAAAGCTGAAATCCAACCTGAATAGAGGACAACACAGAATAAAATACTATCACTAGTGATCATCAAATCCTTTTTACAGTTTATTTTACACACTTTGTGTAAGTCTTCCACTTTTTTCACAAAACCTTTGCTCTCTAGAAACCCAGTCAGTTTGGGTTAAAATTCTTTAAAAGGCTTATAAACACTGAATTATTACCAACATATGAAATTAAATTAAGGACATGCATCAGAAAAATTGGGAATGCTGGACAATAAATATATGAATAACAGCTTGATTTTGCAGTGTTTTCTAATGTCTGTTAAAGCAAAAGTGTCCAAAAGTGGGAATTATGCGATAACGGACACAGTATTATTACTATTACTCCACTAGGTCTGAAATATGTTCGCTGCAAACATGATTAAATTTATTAATTTTAGGCTAACTACGTTATCTCAGATGGATGAATGGTTGGATTCCACAACTGGTAAAATAAAATATATATAAGACAATACAACATTTACTGTGGGAGCCATACAATTTACTGGTGACTTAATTTAAAAAACTGTTGTATTGTGTTTCTGATTTGGCAGTGAAATTCCCCGATTTTGGGTGCGTAATGTGAAGGATTCAATGGTCCAGTTAGTATTTTCACCCCATAATGGCGGCTGCGCTACCTGAGCGCCATCTAGTGGCTGTTACCCAAAAAGTATCGAAGTGTCGCCTCTTGGGTTCTAAGCTCTTTGATTACACACAGGCGAGCACCCAATTTAAGTCCATTTTATAATAATAGTTATAATACTTATACTTAGCCTACATAATTAAGTTTCTAATCCAGTTTGTTTTGTTTTAAATGGTTTGTCTTGTTATTTCTCTTGCTGACTGTCAAGTTTATGGTCAACGAATGGCCTTTCTGAGGTATGTTACGTGACATTGTTTCCAACACTGATTGAACTAATTATGTGACGTAAAAATAAACTATTTAACGCCTTATTAAAATAAAAAAATTAAAATGACGGGTAATAATTGATTATGATGGAATTTTTACTATTCTGTCTGTCAAATTGGTCAACCTCTGGTCACACGTGACCTTTCCAACATGATTACGTAATGCGTGGTGCGTCGCAGAGTTAGTGCAAGAGGAGCATTTGTGGTTAAAAAAAATTTTTTTTTTTTGAGAAAATGGCCAAACGTTTCGCTTGAGAAGACCCTTATTCATCGTCTGGGATCGTGAGCTCTTTGAAGCTGCACTGAAACTGACATTTGGACCTTCAACCCTTTGGTATAACTGTTGAAGTTTTCCTGAAAAACCTTAATTTCTTTTCAACTGAAGAAAGAAAGACATAAACATCTTGGATGACATGAGGGTGAGTAAATTATCAAGAAATTTTAATTCTGAAGTGAACTAATCCTTTAATAGCAGAAAAAAGTTCTTTAGATTTTTAAAATGTTCTTCACACTAAGAAAAATGGTTGTTTCCCTACTTTAGGGAACCAAAAATGGTTCTTCTATGGCATTGCTGTGAAAACCCATTTAGGAATCTTTATTTTTGAGTGTGAACCGATTCACATTTGTGTGAGTGTGTGTGTATATATATATATATATATATATGTATATATATATATATACACTCACCTAAAGGATTATTAGGAACACCTGTTCAATTTCTCATTAATGCAATTATCTAATCAGCCAATCACATGGCAGTTGCTTCAATGCATTTAGGGGTGTGGTCCTGGTCAAGACAATCTCCTGAACTCCAAACTGAATGTCAGAATGGGAAAGAAAGGTGATTTAAGCAATTTTGAGCGTGGCATGGTTGTTGGTGCCAGACGGGCCGGTCTGAGTATTTCACAATCTGCTCAGTTACTGGGATTTTCACGCACAACCATTTCTAGGGTTTACAAAGAATGGTGTGAAAAGGGAAAAACATCCAGTATGCGGCAGTCCTGTGGGCGAAAATGCCTTGTTGATGCTAGAGGTCAGAGGAGAATGGGCCGACTGATTCAAGCTGATAGAAGAGCAACTTTGACTGAAATAACCACTCGTTACAACCGAGGTATGCAGCAAAGCATTTGTGAAGCCACAACACGCACAACCTTGAGGCGGATGGGCTACAACAGCAGAAGACCCCACCGGGTACCACTCATCTCCACTACAAATAGGAAAAAGAGGCTACAATTTGCACGAGCTCACCAAAATTGGACAGTTGAAGACTGGAAAAATGTTGCCTGGTCTGATGAGTCTCGATTTCTGTTGAGACATTCAGATGGTAGAGTCAGAATTTGGCGTAAACAGAATGAGAACATGGATCCATCATGCCTTGTTACCACTGTGCAGGCTGGTGGTGGTGGTGTAATGGTGTGGGGGATGTTTTCTTGGCACACTTTAGGCCCCTTAGTGCCAATTGGGCATCGTTTAAATGCCACGGCCTACCTGAGCATTGTTTCTGACCATGTCCATCCCTTTATGACCACCATGTACCCATCCTCTGATGGCTACTTCCAGCAGGATAATGCACCATGTCACAAAGCTCGAATCATTTCAAATTGGTTTCTTGAACATGACAATGAGTTCACTGTACTAAAATGGCCCCCACAGTCACCAGATCTCAACCCAATAGAGCATCTTTGGGATGTGGTGGAACGGGAGCTTCGTGCCCTGGATGTGCATCCCACAAATCTCCATCAACTGCAAGATGCTATCCTATCAATATGGGCCAACATTTCTAAAGAATGCTTTCAGCACCTTGTTGAATCAATGCCACGTAGAATTAAGGCAGTTCTGAAGGCGAAAGGGGGTCAAACACAGTATTAGTATGGTGTTCCTAATAATCCTTTAGGTGAGTGTATATACACACACACATTCTGCATTAAACTTGAAGTACTATGTTATTCTGCACATAGTTGGATTCTAGTGGCCAAAAGTGATGTCTGGAGGGGATATTTGTTTTTTATGACCCTACAAGTTCAATTAAATGATCAAAATATGAGGAAAATATTTAATATTTTTTAAATATGAAGGTAAAACAAAATGCTAAACTTGGTTAAGGTGTTTATCTGACAAAATTATTTGGCAAAAAGGCAAACTACAGCTACAGGTTTTGTTTTACTATGCAGAAAAAAAAATGCAGAAAAAAACAAAAAGAATACATTGACTATACATCATAATCAGTTATTAATATTTCATTTGTTCTCTCTTGTTTTTGCATGTGTTCATAATTTCTATGTGTGACAGCCTGGCCGTTATGTCCTCACATTTTGACTTGTTTCATTGCGTTATCATCACAAATAAAACAAATGACTCCAAGCACAACAATTCAATATGATTACATAATCAAATTTTTAGTAATATTTAAATAAAGGGTGAAGATGTCAAGTTTTCGAGTATCACTTTTGGCCACTACTGTAGGCTATATAGGTTTTTTTATCATTCTGTTTTGCATCATATTGACACATGTCCAACACAAATTTGTTGTTGCTGAAGGTGGTTTAATCTGAATTAGCCGCAGATCCTGTTGCCGTACGGAACCTGTTAACAAACACCACAACAAACAGTTTAAGAGCTTGGTTTGTTTTCCCCGCTTGTTAAATGTTTTTACATGCAGTATTTTCCATTTGGAAGAAAACGTGCGTCACATACAAGGAGATTTCGTGAATTAGTTTTAATATTGTAAAAGTCATTTGATCAGGGCTTTGATGAGACATGCTTCTCTTAATGAAGCTCATTGTGGGAGGTTTGTCCTCAATTAACATTCATACCAAACATCCACAACTTAATATTCTGTTTCCTCTGTCGGCAGATCAGATAGAAGCGTTAATGTTGTCAAATGTTAGAAATAAAACTGATGACTTCCAGAGCTCACACATGTGCTGTGAACTGATCTGCTTGACTCAACCTTGACAGTCAATAAGATCTGATTCATTTTAACTTGTTTTAATCAAACTTGTCACTCACATTTTCTTCAGTTAATGCTATGCAATGCAAGTAATGCTATTGAGTTAGCGTTTGAATGTGGTAGTTTTTTCTCTCTGTGTGGAAAACACAGGTTTCTTATACCTTTTAAATTAAAACAATTATTCAGTATGCTTTTGTGATACCAAAATGTGCAGGTGTGTAGCTTCCAGATTGATAAATGGTGCCATTACTTGAGTTTAATAAGCGGCTATTATGAAGAGGATTTACTCACAATTACTAACTTCATTCTTATCAGTGTCACAGATATCAAATGGCACACAGTGTTTTATGGCACTATTTGGTCTTCCCTCAACTTATTCAGCCTCTGTTCTAATGACTTGAATCAGAAGAATATATCCCAAGAGTTTTTTTCTTTCATTCATTCATTCTTTGTAAAATGCAATGTGAGTAAATATTCAATTAGAGCTTTTCATTGTGTAGTAAAGATAGAGACATACACCGATCAGGCATAACATTATGACCACCTTCCTAATATTGTGTTGGTCCCTCTTTTGCTGCCAAAACAGCCCTGACCCGTCGAGGCATGAGCTCCACTAGACCCCTGAAGGTGTGCTGTGGTATCTGGCACCAAGATGTGAGCAGCAGATCCTTTAAGTCCTGGAAGTTGCGAGGTGGATCCTCCATGGATCGGACTTGTTTGTTCAGCACATCTCACAGATGCTCGATTGGATTGAGATCTGGAGAATTTGGAGGCCAAGTCAACACCTCAAACTCGTTGTTGTGCTCCTCAAACCATTCCTGAACCATTTTTGCTTTGTGGCAGGAGCATTATCCTGCTGAAAGAGGCCACAGCCACCAGGGAATACCGTTTCCATGAAAGGGAGTACATGGTCTGTAACAATGTAAACGATGCACACGCACCCGGCCATCGACGTGATGCAAAAGAAGACGTAATTCATCAGACCAGGCCTCCTTCTTCCATTGCTCCGTGGTCCAGTTCTGATGCTCACGTGTCCACTGTTGGCGCTTTCGGTGGTGGTCAGGGGTCAGCATGGGCGCCCTGACTGGTCTGCAGCTAGTGAAGTGACATGTGACATGTGGCCAAGTATGGTGACCCATACTCGGAATTTGTGCTCTGCATTTAACCCATCCAAGTGCACACACACAGCAGTGAACACACACCGTGAACACACACCCGGAGCAGTGGGCAGCCATTGCTGCGGCGCCCGGGGAGCAGTTGGGGGTACGGTGCCTTGCTCAAGGGTCTCACCTCAGTCGTGGTATTGAGGGTGGGGAGAGCGCTGGACATTCACTCGCCTCACCGACAATCCCTGCCGGACCTGAGACTCGAACCCATGACCTTTGGGTTACAAGTCCGACTCTCTATCCATTAGGCCACGACTGCCCCCAAATGCAGCTCCATACGCAACAAACTGTGATGCACTGTGTATTCTGTACACTGTGTACACTGTGTATTCTGACACCTTTCTATCAGAACCAGCATTAACTTCTTGAGCAATTTGAGCTACAGTAGCTCGTCTGTTGGATTGGACCACACGGGCCAGCCTTCGCTCCCCACGTGCATCAATGAGCCTTGGCCGCCCATGACCCTGTCGGCGGTTCACCACTGTTCCTTCCTTGAAGCACTTTTGATAGATACTGACCACTGCAGACCGGGAACACCCCACAAGAGCTGCAGTTTTGGAGATGCTCTGACCCAGTCGTCTAGCCATCACAATTTGGCCCTTGTCAAACTCACTCAAATCTTTACGCTTGCCCATTTTTCCTGCTTCTAACACATCAACTTTGAGGACAAAATGTTCACTTGCTGCCTAATATATCCCGCTAACAGGTGCTGTGATGAAGAGATGATCAGTGTTATTCACTTCACCTGGTCATAATGTTATGCCTGATCGGTGTATAGGCAGAGGTTGTGAGTACTGGTAAAGTCCAATAGCAGGAAGATTGTCGCTAGAGGGCGCAAGAACCCAATATGAACACAACGCTGGTGTGTTCAGAGCTATTAATGACATATACTTTTGAAAACTAGGAGTATAGGCTATTGATAATGCAATTACATGACTATGCATTATTTTATTATTTTGTATTTTTGCAGTTTCGTGCAAATTTAATTGGTTTAAACGCATTTATAGGTTTTTCGATATATAGTTCTGGACGCTTGCGATTGTCTGCAGAAGAAGCAAATGTCAGAACAATTGCTGGGATAAAAAAAATACACATTTGTGTGTACACACGTTTTAAGGATAATATGGCAGACATTATTAGAGTTTGTTGGGGGTTTTGTGAGTGTTTAATAGCTTGAAACCAATTAATCGAAGTGATTTCAGTAGGTTATATGTATTTTTTCTACATAAAAGTAGGCTATAAATGCGTCGTTTTTCAAACAACAATTTAATTCCCACAAGATTACATGTTAGTCCTTCTGTAAAGAGTGTTTTATTTTTTAAATTAAGACTAATATCTGTAGACATGAACACTGATACACATCGGGTTGCGCGAGATGAAAACTAACAACTTTCTTTAAAGAACGTTAAAAAATTCTAGAGGAAAAAGTAAATGAATAATTCGCTCTCTAAGAAAAAAAATCCTCGTCCTGATTGATGTTTGTTCAGAATATTTTTTTCCCTATTAAGTTCTGAACTTTATGTGTAGGCTACTTGAGTTATAAAGACAAAATTAGTGTTAAACAGTGATTATTAATAGGTTAAAATAGTTATAGCTTAATTAAAATTTGCGTTGGCTTTAAATAATGCAGTTTGTTCGGAATTAATTCCTTTAATGGAATTAATGTTATTTGTATATCGTGTTTGAATGAAAATGAATATTATAATATTCTACAATACAAAATAGCCTAAGCCTCGATAGCGAAAAAATCCTTTAAAACAATTTTATATTCCACTCATCTTTATTAGTTAGTTTATATTTTACATATCTTTATTTTATATAAAACACAATAAATAAAAATCGAACCTATACACAAATAAATGAGGTGTGAAGCATGAAAAAATACATCATTTTTACTGGGAAAAGATCGTGAACTGTTCAGTCATATTTATTTCATCTTCAGGAGAGAACGTAAATCAGCCTGTCATAATTAGAACAGTGAAGAATACTAATGAGGAAAGTAATAAAGATACAAACTCCCCCTTTCCCTTTCTTTCTTTTTCACCCTCGCAGGTTTATTGCCCTGAGATGTCTGTCTGTGAAATGAATTTGCGCAGATCTGAAACACAAAAGATTCTCCTTATGAATTTTACATGGATATTACGCGGAGAGAGATTAAATCAGCTTTTATCTGGGTCTTTATTAATCATGCAGATAATGTCACTTCATGAAGATAAAAGCGGCGCGGTTTCCATCGCAGCTGCGCGTGAACTGAAATGAGTCTTTGTTAAAAATCTGACTCGAGATTATGAATATATAGGCCCGATTTCACATAAGTCGAATGGTTTGAGAAATTGTTTTTGACAAAAGGAATTATATAATAGGCCTATATGTTAAAAGCGGAAGATCAAATGTAACGAGTTAAAGTACACTATTCTTTGGACGAAGACAACTCTAAAAAATGCAGAGTTAAAAACAACTCAAGTTGGGTTAAATATGGACAAACCCAGCGATTGGGTTAAATGTTTGTCCTACATGCTGGACAGTTTTATTTAACCCAACTGACTATATCTGGCTTAAAATGAACCCAAAATATGTTGGAAATTAAAAATCAGACAAGCAACAAGGTAAACATTTATTAATAAGCAATTTAATAAATTTTTCTATTCATTAAGCTTATTAATACATGTTCGTTTATTAATCATATTGATAAATGTTAATTTCCAACCTATTTTGGGTTCATTTTAAGCAAGCAACACAGTAATTTTTAATCAATAGTTGGGTTAAATAAAACTACCCAGCAGGTTGGACAAACATCTAACCCAACCGCTGGGTTTGTTCATATTTAACCCAACTTTGGTTGTTTTTAACCCAGCATTTTTTAGAGTGTACATAATTTTTTTTATTATAGTCCATGTTTCATAGAAAGCCAATCGATTCATATAATCCGTATAATCGTAAAATAGAATTGAAATAAAAATTGAGTGTTTTGAGAATTAATTTACGCGCCGATTAGCCTATACATGCCGTTTCGGTTTATTAGCCAATTTAAAATATCTAGACGAAAAATGTTAAAATATTAGATATTAGGTTATCATTAACGTATAATATTTTAGAAATATTTACTATAATATTGTTTGCATCGCCATAATTTATTAAAAAGTATTGCTATTTTTTGTCATCGCTACATTGAAATCATCACATTTGAATGTTGCACATTTTGTGGTCGCTCACTCTACCAAAAAATGTGTCGTTGTTGCCCAAAAGAGATATTTCTACCAGATTTGACCTCTAAAATGACTTCAATTGGCCTAACTTTTTGCGATCCTGTTTATATTAAATAATAGCCTATTTTTGACTTGAATAATTCAGATATTTTAATACGCAGTTTTATGTATAGTGCATGACGTCCAATAGTAAATAATTGCATCTAAGCTATTTTGAATTGCTTGTCCTCAGAACATCTGGTGCGTGTCTGTGTTGTAGGCGGTTCTGCTGTGATCCAGCACCAATAGCATCACATGGAGTTGAGGAGAATGACGCGAGCAGAGGGAGTTCAGCGGCTCCACGGACTCCTCAAGAGGAGCGCAGGACTCGTGAACGCTCAGTGAGGAGCTCGCGGTCACAGCTCACACACACACACACACACGCACGCACCTCCCGCGCGCGGCCGCTGGATTACCGGAGCTGCTTCCCGGAGGATCTGACTCCACAACGCGAAGACGCGCTGGACGTTTTCATACAAGTCCTTGGAAGAAGAACCTCACAATCAAGCGTCGTTTCTCTGCTGAACTCCACTTAAAATACGACGTTTTTGTCGAATAAGCAAAAACATTTTACTTTTAGTTTCTGTCTCGTCACGGTCCGAGCAGAAGAAGTCTGGATCGGCTTCTTCTGGACATCGCAACAGGTCAGAGAGTCACTGTCGAGCAACACATCCTCAGAGATGCTGGACGGGATCAAAATTGAAGATCAGTTCAGGACAGGAGCAGAGTCTCTGGCAGTGATGCTCGGTGAGTTTAAATGAATTTAAACAAAAATATTGGTCTCGTTTGTTAGCATTACGCTAACATGGACTAACATTATTTTTAACACGTTTATCTTTGTTAACTTTAGTTGGTAAATATCTAGACTAATTGTTCGTGGTAGTTCTAATGATAACAAATGCAACTTTGGATTTTAAAAATGTAATAGCCTAAACAATGACTAAGATTAACTAATAAATGCTAAAGAAGTAGTGTCCATTGTTGGTTAACAAATGAAACCTTATTGTAAAGTTTTAGCAAAATATTATTAAATATGACACCAGTAAATGATTTTACAGCACTTGTAAATTTCCATATAAAAAAAATATTCTACATAG
>RJVU01007700.1:992571-1007595 GCA_003731715.1 Anabarilius grahami | reverse complement strand
TAAAGTCAAGTCACCTTTTATAGCACTTTTTACAACATTCAAAGCAGCTTTACATATATATATATAAGTGTCACATTAAGTTGAACTCTTTCATATGGCTCTATAACATTGTGATTTACTTATTTTCCCAATAATATTTGAGTTTGATGATCTGGCTGATGTTTGTGGTCTGTCAGTAGTGCTGGCTGGAGGCTGGTGTGCATTTACAGCCAGAGTTCATCAACTAAGGGACTTTTTCAGAGTTTTGATGTTCTGTTTTCCTTGCTTTCCATTGTAATTGAGTTGTGGATATTATCAGCGGCTATATGATTCTGTACTTGGATTATTTGGTGTTCTGAAAGTTTTTGCAGAATCCTTTTTGGAACGATTCTGAAACTGGTGTGGCTTTCTACACGTCTCTGTGTTTCTCCGTCTGTCTCTCTGGTTTTCTGGGCTGGAATGTCTGTTCAAACATCACCTCTCGCTGCTGCTGTCACGCAGCTGTGAGGAGAGGTTGGCACGGCTCTGTCAAGTGCTTCCACCCAGGTGCTGTGTACCTGCAGGCCTGCTCTCACACCCTCATCTCACATTCTACCCCTGCATGGGGAGCAGGGCGCAGTTTTCTTCTTCACTCTGCTGCGCACGGAGCATTTGAGGAGAGAAAGACTCTCAGGAACATGTGAGAGTCCACAGACATGCAGAAGCACACGCCATCCTAGCAGCGGTCAATGTGGCACGTCTCACACCAGCACATTCCCCATGATGCCGCAGTGCAGAAAGACGTATAGCATTTGCAACCCATTTTTTACCACTTCTATGAGATCTCTTTAATATTTAAATAGTTTATATATACATTTCATACAGTTGATTGGTGATGAACATGAGTAGGGCAACAACTAGAGCCTATAAATGCAGTTATGCCCCTAAAATTCAAGATATCAGGGCAAAACTGTATAAGTTATTATCTTATATCAAATGATATATGAAAGGCTTATAGCAATGTCACATGAGTAACGAATAGTGCGAGCGCAAATGTGATAGTAATTTTATACAACAGTTCAATAAAGTTAATATTGTGTTATTTTAGACACCGAATTACGGAGCCCTGCGTATAACATGCAAGAAAAAAAGTAAATCATGAGCATGATTTACTATTTTGTTCCCTCGATTTGCTAAATTGTGAGCACGATTTACTAATTTGTTGCCTTGATTTGCTAAATTGTGAGCACGATTTATTATTTCGTTCCCTCAATTTGCAAAATCGTGCGCACGTTTTACTATTTTGTTCCCTCGATTTACTAAATAGTGCCCACAATTTACTATTTCATTCCCTCGATTTACTAAATAGTGCGCATGTTTTACTATTTTGTTCCCTCGATTTACTAAATAGTGTCCATGTTTTACTATTTTGTTCCTTCGATTTACTAAATAGTGCCCACAATTTACTATTTCATTCCCTCGATTTACTAAATAGTGCGCATGTTTTACTATTTTGTTCCTTCGATTTACTAAATAGTGCACACAATTTACTATTTAATTTCCTCGATTTGCTAAATCGTGCACACAATCTACTATTTCATTCCCTCGATTTACTAAATAGTGTCCATGTTTTACTATTTTGTTCCTTCGATTTACTAAATAGTGTACACAATTTACTATTTAATTTCCTTGATTTGCTAAATCGTGCGCACAATTTACTATTTAATTCCCTCGATTTACTAAATAGTGTCCATGTTTTACTATTTTGTTCCTTCGATTTACTAAATAGTGTACACAATTTACTATTTCATTCCCTCGATTTACTAAATAGTGCGCACGTTTTACTATTTTGTTCCCTCGATTTACTAAATAGTGTCCATGTTTTACTATTTTGTTCCTTCGATTTACTAAATAGTGCACACAATTTACTATTTAATTTCCTCGATTTGCTAAATCGTGCGCACAATCTACTATTTCATTCCCTCGATTTACTAAATAGTGCACACAATTTACTATTTCGTTCCTTCGATTTACTAAATAGTGCACACAATTTACTATTTCGTTCCCTTGATTTGCTAAATAGTGCGCACGTTTTACTATTTTGTTCCCTCGATTTACTAAATCGTGCGCACAATTTACTATTTTGTTCCATCAATTTATAAACCATGCACTTGATTTACTATTTCGTTCACTTGATTTGCTAAATCGTGCGCATGATTTACTATTTCGTTCCCTCGATTTACTAAATTGTGTGCACAATTTACTATTTCATTCCCTTGATTTGCTAAATCGAGCGCACAATTTAGCCTACTATTTTTTTTCTTTCCATACAGTATTGTTTTTGCTTAGTTTTGCCAATGACAATGTTATTTACAAGCCAGAGCATAAGTGTTGTGCATCTCTGAGCAACATACAGCGGTGTTTAATTTCTGAATGAATCTGCGTTTTGAATGAATCAATCGGGTGAACCAACGATTCAATGCCCCATTCATAAAGAGAGCCATTTGCTTCATTTCTGAATGAATCAGCTGTTTGAATGAATCGAAGGAATAAATGACTCAAGCTCTTACTCACTGAGACATTAACTGCCACCTACTGGCAGTTTGAATTTCTTATTTACAGTATAATTTCATTAAAAAAATTATTTCATATTTCCATATCAATAAAAAACCCATTAAAGGTATAGTTCAACCAAAAACAAACATTCTGTCATACATTTTTTGTAATGTATATTTGATGCTTTTCTCATTTAACACAACAATGACTTTAAATAATCTTTTGGGGATAATTAGAAAAATCTATGACAAAGTTGACATATCTGAGGACTCCAGTTTGCTCCAACAAACTTTGAGCATTTTCGTTTTAGGCCCCCGAACCCGTTCTCCTGCCCACCACCCCGATTCCCTCTGTCTTTCTTGTGGTCTCTTCTTCTTATAATGGGATTAGCAGTATGACCCCCGCGTTTCCGCCCCGGCTGTAGAGTTGAGCTCCACACTTTTATCACTGACTGTGACACTGAGCTCCCCTGTCGCTTTGTGCCCACCGGAAGCCTGTTCCCTAATCCACTTATTCGTGTGGAGAATAAGGGCAAAGAAAGAGACGATGGAACAATATGGAATGGAAGAGGAGGGACTCTGGAAAAGACCCCCTGTGACTCTTTTCCCAAACCAAATAAGAGAACATGAGATTGATATTATGAGGCTTTAGATGCACACATATGTGTTTAAGTTGCCTTTTGTTTTTCAGCACTAGCCACAGATTTGAGCGTGCAGGCTGTCACATTTATTGCACCATTTAAGGACAATAAAATGTCACTGTAATGAAGAAGCTAATCTTTTAATGCCACTTAAAGCTTTCAATATTCTCATTTTAAAGTGTTTTGGAGGTTTCTATAAAGACTTGGTTGTGTTTAGATGTCTTTATAAGTGTGATAAATCTGAGCATGCAAACATAAAGCAAACACTGCTCTCTGGAGAACCTGGTTCTCATTGGCCAATCAGTCCAATTACTTTGCATTTCTTTGCATAATGAGCTCTGAACTGTATAACTGAAAGCGGTCCCAAATAAACGATTTACTACATAGTTTTATAGTTGCTGGTTTTATGTCTCTTGTATCGCTCTGTGCTCACTTTGTGAAGCATAATGAAATAATTACAACTCACATTTATTTATTTATTTATTTAACAACTTTATATAACATTTATTTATTTAATAATTTTGTTTATTCATTTAACATTTTTATATAACAGTATTTATTTATTTATTTAACAATTTTGTTTATTTATTTAACATTTTATATAACATTTATTTATTTAACAATTTAGTTTATTTATTTAACATTTTATATAACATTATTTATTTATTTATTTAACAATTTTGTTTATTTATTTAACATTTTTATATAACATTATTTAGTTAGTTAGTTAGTTAGTAGCAATACAAGTCTGAGTCCTGATCACCTTTTATTTATTTAACAATTTTATTAATTTATTTAACATTATTATATGGCATTTATTTGTTTGTTTATTTAACGATTTTGTTTATTTAACATTTTATATTACATTTATTTATCACCATTTTATTTATGTATTTATTTTGTGATAACGGCGCAATCCATTAGTGTTGTTCTAGCTTAATACATATTGTGCATTGTTATAAACACCACATTTTACCATCCAGAGATTACCAAGGCTTTACAAAAACCTCCAAAATGAATTTAAAACGAACACTAAGAGATGTTTTAGTGGCGCACAAAAGATTTTAAAGATTTTATTTATGCACCTGCTAAAAAAACACCTTTTTATGACTATGAATTATGAATAAGTGCTCATAATTTGCAAATGCTTCACCATGTGAGATTTATTAAGAATATTTTAATTCACCTGTACAGTTTAATCAAACAGAACCTGTCTTTATACATTATTGGTTGTAAGATGCATCTTTGTGTTGCTTTGCTGTCCTCCTGTCCTGCGTAGAAAATCGATTTCGGAGCAGGTGGATTCCAGCATCCGCGGTCCTTTATTTACTCAGCCAACTATTGTTGGACGTCTGTTAAACAGATGGAGTGAGACGAAGCTCATTATCTCGAGCTCAGGTGCACAACAGCCTCCCCTTGTTTTGACCTCCAATGGGTCAGAACTAATGTAGGGGTGACAGGTGGCCTGCAGGAGACTGACTCAGGACCACATTCCGTTACACCTCTGAGCTTCCTCAACCGTCCCGTCTCACAACACACAAGACTTTCATCATGACAGAACAATATCAGGCCTGGTTTTCACGAGTCTGTTCCACCAAATTGCTTGGGTGTTCATGCATTATCTGTTTCAGTAACGTGACTTTTATTTCCGCCGCTTATCAGCCATATCTAAGATGGGGGGGAACCAAAATTATACACTATTGTTGAAAAGTTTGGGGTCTGTAAAATTTTTTATGTTTTTGAAAGAATTCTATTCTGCTCACCAAGGCTGCATTTATTTGATCAAAAATACTGTAAAAACAGTAATATTGTGAAATATTTTTACAATTTAAAAGAAATGTTTTCTGTTTGAATGTATTGTAAAATATAATTAATTTTTGCGATGAAAAGCTGAATTTTCAGCATCATCACTCCAGTCTTCAGTGTCACATGATCCTTCAGAAATCATTCTATGATGATTTGCTGCTCAAGAAAAATAGTTGAAAACTGCTTCATATTTTATTGGAAACCATGATGCATGTTTTTTTTTTAGGATTCTTTAATGAATATAAAGTTCAAAATGACAGCATTTATTTGAACTAGAAATCTTTTGTAAGATTATGCATGCCTTTACTGATTTATATTACAGACCTAAACCTTTTAAATGGTAGTGAATCAAATCCAATGATCAGCGTTTTCTCTGTTGATATGTTTTTGAATTCATCACCATTACTTTGCCCCATTGATGTTCACAAATATAGTGGATGAATATAAGACATCATGTGACTAAAACAAATGAATACTAATATATAATTTTTTTTTAAAGGGTTAGTTAACCCAAAAAAAAGAAATTCTGTCATTAATTAATCACCCTCATTTCATCCCAAACCCGTAAAGCCTTCGTTCATCTTCGGAACACAAATTAAGATATTTTTGATGAAATCCCAGGGTTTCTGAACCACACATAGGCAGCAACGTCATTGCACCTTTTGAGGTCCAGAAAGGTAGTAAAGACATTGTTAAGATAGTCAACGTGACTAAATAGTTTCAATCTTAATGTTATGAAGCGACGAGAATACTTTTTATGTGCAAAAACAAAACAAAAATAGCGACTTTATTCCACGTTCCGGAAGCACTGCACTGCGTTTACGTCAACAGTATAGGATAATGACAAGGAAGAGAAAAAATTGTTGAATAAAGGTGTTATTTATGTTTTGTTTTTGCGCACAAAAAGTATTCTTGTCACTTCATAACATTAAAGGTTGAACCACTGCAGTCACACTATTTTAACAAATAGTTCCTTTTTTTAGTCTTTAGTACCTTTCTGGGCCTATGTGTGGTTCAGAAACCTCAGATTTCATCAAAAATATCTTAATTTTTGTTCTGAAGATGAACGAAGGTCTTAGGGGTGTGGAACGACATGAGGGTGAGTAATTAATGACAGAAATTTCATTTTTGGGTGAACTAACCATTTAAGAACATTTTTGTTTTATACTTTTACTACCACTTATTGTGCAAAGTAAAATCTGTGATCTTATTGAACCGGTTGGTAACCACTACCTTAAACTCAAACCATTCCCACGCCTCTTATTTGAGTAGTTAGTCAAAAATGAACTACTTTTAATATTCTGATGTAACGAAAAGCTTATTTAAAAAGTTCATTCCCTAATCAGTGGGAAAATCTTGAGCCGTTTAAATACAAGTCTTTTTATGCCCACTGTTCGAACACTTTATAACTCTCCTGCAAACGAGGAGGCAAGCAGGGGCGTCACATTGTAAAAACCAAGCTCTCAGTTTTATTAGAAACCGCTCCCTGTCTATCAAAGGGATCAGGCCGTCCAGGGCCGTGTATCCGGGTGTAAATCCAGGATCCCGGGCACAGCGGGCCGCCAAGACCTCTAAACACGCTTCAGCTCCTGTGAGTTTGTGGAGACGAGGAGGAGGTGGTGTAAGTAAACCGCAGCCTTCTCTCTACCATAGCGGATGAGTAGCTGCAAAAACAACACTCGGTGGGAAGTGTGCCACGGATTGTGTTTCATGCCTCCCGTGCAAAGACCCACGCAATACTTTCCTCTCCTCCGTCGCACCGATGCTCCTTCAGCTCAAGGTGATTTGTAATCTGGTTTCCCTGCCCCTGAAGGAGCTTCAAACACAACAATCTTGGCCGGGGTAGGAGGGTCTGGGATGCATGGAGGTGATGACAGCCGGCAGTGTGCAGAACTTCAAACTTCTCTATCGACACTCAGCACACCTCAGGGTCTCCATTTGTAGTCTATTTAATCTCATTTTGTCTTGGTGAAACAATTGAGATATTGGAAATATGCCATTGCTCATATTGTTCCTAATTTTCAGTCTCTGTTTATCAGAGAATATGTTCACTGTGATTCACTGTACACTCTTAAAAATAAAGCTTCTTTATTGGCATTGATGGTTCCTTGAACATTCCTGGAATCTTTCCATTCCAAAAAAAAGGTTATTTATAGTGGAAAAAGGTTTGGATTATTAAAATGTTCTTCACACTGAGGAAAAAAATGGTTCTTTTAGGTTCTTTGGGGAACCAAAAATGGTTCTTCTATGGCATTGCTGCAAAAACTCCTTACTTTTAAGAGTGTAAATGAATTAGATCTGTTTTTCAGATGTTTCTCCTGAGAAAAAGAGTTTAGTAATCTCATATGCCTCTCGTCTAGAGATCCAGAATAGAACAATGTCTCAAACTGTGCTCAGATTCTGCAGTCAGAGATTTCTACATGAAATGATCTGGGGTGCGTTCCCCATAAAACAATGTAATTTGCTGATTAAAAGGTTAGTTCGCCCAAAAATGAAAATTCTGTCATTTATTACTCACCCTCATGTCGTTCCACACCCGTAAGACCTTTGTTCATCTTCGGAACACAAATGAAGATCTTTTAAATGAAATCTGAGAGCTTTCTGTCCCTCCATTGACAGCCTACGCAACTTATGCGTCTAACCACAGCCCGAGAGCTCATTCCAACCACACAAGTTTATGATGCTGTTTGCAAATGTTCACTGGAACTATGGTTTCAGGTAACGCCAAAATGTTTAACTATGTTGGGTAATGATGGAACTTGCAACCATATAAGGCTATCGATGCTTTCGGGAAACGCACCCCTGATCTGCTATTGTTATTTTTTTTTAACTTAACAGTATGGGCCCGATCATACTCCCGGTGCAATGCGACGGCAGGCGCGATGCATGTGTTTTTTGCTTGTTTCAGCCTGTTGCTAGTTTTTCACATCCTGCACCATGCGCTTTAGACCACGCACTATTGCGCTTAGATCGCTAAAATAGAGCCCTATATCTCATTTGTGTCCGTTTTTTGTTTTTCATTTCTCATTCAGTCCATTTTAGGAGCAACATCTGAGACAAATCACTATGCCCATTCAAAGAAACTGCATTATGTGGTGCATGTGTTAACTTCTAGGCCACAGCTCCATTGTAATCAAGATCATTTTGTTCATTTTTAAATTATAAAATGTTATTTAAAAACATTTTTTAAAGAATTAAAGATCTTTAAACAAGTCCAATTTCCATTTTAAATAACTTTGCATCTCTATTTGTGTTTCTATATGTACACTACCATTCAAAAGTTTGGGGTCAGTATAATTGTTTTTTTAACAAAATGAAACTTTAATTCAGCAAAGAAGCATTAAATTGATCAAAAGTGACAGTAAAGAGTTACAAAAGATTTGTATTTCAAATAAATTATTTCTATTCATCAACAAATCCTGAAACAAATATATCGGTTTCCACAAAAATATGAAGCAGCACAACTGTTTTCAACATTGATAATAATCAGAAATGTTTCTTGAGCAGCAAATCATCATATCGGAATGATTTCTGAAGGATCATGTGACACTGAAGACTGGAGTAATGATGCTGAAAATTCAGATTTGATCACAGGAATAAATTGTATTTTAAAATATTTTACAACGGAAAACAGTTCATTTAAATTGAAATAATATTTCACAATATTTCTGTTTTTACACTATTATGCAGCCTTGTTGAGTAGTCAATAGTGACATACAATAGTGTATACACTATGTATACAGAATATACAGAAAAACTGAGCACTAAAACTAAGAAATATGAGACTAGTTTGAGATCAGTGGACTTATCTTCTCTTTGTATGCTGTGTGATTCATCATCATGCTCCATGCTGTTGCACAAGCTTTGAGGGTAAATCTGGTTGATTTAGGGTCTTTTGGCACACTCTTCTCCTTTTCTCCATGACCTTACAACACCTCGCAGTGTGAGGGGATTGCCTGGTACTGATGACCAGCTCAAAGTAGGGCATGTCTTCCTCCTCAGCGGCACAGAAATAGCCTGTAACTTCCCTCTGCTAAATTTGAAGGTTGTGCGTCAAAACTGATACATGCAATCGAAAGTGAGTGGACTTTTTTGACACCAGCCCACTCCTGAGTAAACCTCTTTAACCATTGCTACAGAACGCTTAAAAAATGTAGACAGGGTCATGTGCTTTGTTTTTGCACTCGTTGTGTACAATCAGCATCATGCTGAAATGGACACAAACCTCCATGATCATAGGAACTTTGCATGCAGTTGTAACTATAAATCAGGTGTTGTCAAGCTAGTGTGTGAAGTTTTTAAGGGTATTTGAATACAGTTCAATATTCACCTGTTTCCCAACATGTTCTCGCAGACATAATGTTGCCTGGTGAGATGCTAGAAGAGAAATTTACTTCACTTGAACAGCTAAGTGCACCATTCAAGTGAATTAAGAATTCAATTACTGAATTTGAATTAATGTAGTGAAGAGGATGCAAAATTGCTATTTGAATTTAAATGAAAGGAAGAAGACTTGGAAATTGAATTTCAAAGAAATTCATGACTGTAGATTTTAACTAGAAAATCATAGGTTGTAAAGACAGTCTTTTTCAATGTTGGCATGACAAAAACGTGTTTGAAGAGATGGATGATGGATGGATGGATGGATGGATGGACAGACAGGCGGATGGATGGATGGATGGATGGATGGATGGATGGATGGTTGGATGGATGGATGGACGGACAGATAGACAGGCAGATGGATGGATGGATGGATGCATGGACGGACGGACAGATGGACAGATGGATGGATGGACGGATAGACGGATAGACGGATAGACGGATAGACGGATAGACGGATGGATGGATGGATGGATGGACGGACAGATAGACAGGCGGATGGATGGATGGATGGATGGATGGATGGATGGACGGACGGACAGATGGACAGATGGACAGATGGACAGATGGACAGACAGATAGACAGATAGATAGACAGATAGACAGATAGACAGACAGATAGATAGATAGATAGATAGATAGATAGATAGATAGATAGATAGATAGATAGATAGATAGATAGATAGATAGATAGATAGATAGATAGATAGATAGATCTGAGTTTTAGTTAACAATTACACTGGACCAATTCAATTCAAATGTACATTAATTAAGTTCTAAGGAAGCCAATTCTTAAGTTCTGAATTTTGCACAACCCTGACGACAACAACACACTTAGTTCCCAGTTCCAAGAAACTCCTTAATTAGGGAAATGAAGCCCTTAGTGATAATACACATAAATCAAAGGTTTTCTTAAATTAAGGGGTTTCTTGCAGCAGCTTTCCAGCTCATAAAGTCTTCCTTCCCTAAGGCTGTGGCACTTCTCTCCTCAAAGAAAGCTGCTGGAGGCCACTCGCGGCCCCATCCTTCTTCAGCCGTGGTGATGTAGCTGCTGGTCACCACGCCCTGCTGGCAGAGGTCACCCGGGCTCTCCGCCGGCCACGGGCCCTGCTCAGGTTTGTCTCTGCTCGGTAGTGGGTCCAGGCTGGAGGTCTGAGAGAAGAAAGCAAGGCAGACTCCCTCCCCAGTCCGCAGCTCGTAACCCGAGCCCCGCTCTAGCCTTCTGCTCCCAGCAGGGGCTTCAGCATCGTGCTTTGAGCGAGCTGGATGGAGGCGTTTTGGGGAGATGTGCCGGAGACCTGCCACTGTGCGTGGCGCCTGTGTGATGCTCGGGGGCTGATCTCAGGTCTGTGCGGCACATGGTTTGGGTCAGTTCCTTCCCACTATCTTAACCAGCAGCGTCCACATCAAAGCATCTTTAGTTAGGTCATCACATGCAGCTTATGGTATGAAGACAGCTTGTCATAACGTGATCTCTTGGCTGTTTTAAGGCAAGACACTACAGGCATTTGGCTTTTTTATAATGTGTTGTTTCAGAATAGTGGAACAAAAACATCCAAAATATGTTTTGGATGCAAAAATACAAAAGTGTTTATTTTATTGCACTTTATCTATCTGCGTCTGTGGATTTCAATTACAATACATATCTTTAAAGGCTGTGAGGTTTTTCTCCAGAAATCTCCACTTCAGCAACTTTACATATACCAAACTTTAAAGGGGTCATGAATTAAAAAATCTAATTTTCATCATACTATAAGAACTGAAAACTTCCTTGTTAGTCCAAAAACAGCTTTTATTGAAACCAAGCCCAGAGACCGACTCGTTTGGGAATGTACCAGACCATCTCTGCAGAAGATGATCAACGCCTACTTCATTGATTCACATGTGACAAGTAGTAGGTAAATAACAGACATGACTCTAACACTGGATCGATCAACTAAGCGATAAACATGCCTTTGAAGAGTGCAAAATGTTTAAAAAACACTTTCGCTGCATAACCTTCCTTCTGACGTTGGATTTCGTCATCAGAAGAGTACGCGCACCTCTGGTTTTTTGAAACCGTGCATACTTGTACGTGCACGTCGCACATGCGCATTTAATTGTTTTTGCAGTAATTACTTTATCCACAAAGTGGCAGCCGTGCCCTGGGGATTCACAAGGTAGTCAAAGAAAAACTGCATAAACAGAACCGACCAGAATAAGCTACATGCAAGCTACAGCAACAATGGAGGCCTACATAGACAAGAGATTGTGCGAAGAGGTTAGAAAATACCCTCAATTTGTAAAACTCTCGCATGAAAGAATACAAAGATGTTTACATGGGATGTAACTCGTGGCGAGAGATTGCTCAAAACTGCGCCTGCGTCGAACGCCTCTGTATGCACACGAGTGAAATTAAGTATACTTTCCAAGGCAGATAGACTAGCATACGTGTAAAAAAACAAAGTATATCCAGGGCTCATTGGATCTAACAGGAACAGCACAACACTTGTGAGTAAACTTGTTTTAAAAGAACGCTCCCTTTACAATCACTGGAGCTGTCAATCAAACAGCACAAATTTCTGGACTCGCGCCAAAACTCCTGTTATAATCAACAAATCTCTTATTTACCTTGTGTTTGCACTGTTAGTTATGATGAAAGCATTCATGACGAGATCACAGCATTCATGCGGTCAACAACATGTCTGTGATGGGCTACAATGTTCATCACTGCAACCTTTCATGAGACAATCTAAATATAATGCCATAGATCTAAATGTAATGCTATAATCAACACTTTTCACGATTAGTAAACCTTGAGAGCTGTAATAGAAAAACGTGCTAAAACTTTTCAAGAGAGTTAAACATGTAATACTTAGCTATTTCATATGCAAAGATGTTAGCCAATCACAGCAGTGGGCGTGTACACTTAAGTCTCACAGCAGACATGCCCCTTAAAACAGAGCGTTCAAACCAGAGGGCTAAAATCAGGGTGGGATGATGACAATTTCATATGTAAAAATCATACTAACATTATAAGTGCACCACAGGAAACATAACATAATAAAATAATGCAGTTCATGACTTCTTTAACTAAATTCTGAAGGTCTGCAGTTATTCCATAAAAAAATAGGAATTGTCCATTTTGATTTCATGATCACTTTAAAGGGATAGTTCACCTAAAAATGAAAAATCTGTTATCCTTTTTAAATTTTTCATGACATGTGTATATTTAACTTTTGTTCACAAATGAATAAGGCTGACATGGTTTTAAAGCTATTGTTATCCAGTTTCTGCTCTTAAATTTCTAAAACCTTGTGTTGACATGCACTTAAAAGTATCCTCATTATTGCAAACCAGCTAAGACATGTTTTCAGGCTTCAGTGATTATATCTAGACATCAGCGATCATTGCCGTTGATTCACTATACAACATCAATCCATTTTTTTGACTGAATAAACACCACAGCTTTGACAGTGCGGTTGAACTTTGCTCCCCAAGACGGATAATTCAATTTCCTTTTGTTATTGTTTTTATGCTGATACAGTATCCAGTTGCTTCCTTGTCTTGTGTCTCCCAAAAATATTTTCCTTTGACCTCGCTGTAGTTTATAGCCTCCGCCCCTCGTGGTGTCTGTCCCAGATTTATGCTGTTGTTCTTACGTGCTTTCTTGTCATTATAAATCGTTCCACTCTCAAGCTCCTGGCACCTCAGTGCTCAGTATTACTGGTATTACTCACTCACTATTGCAGTTCGTTTGGTTTGGTTTTTGAATGTTTGCGTTAGTTTTTTGGTTTAGTTTGGTACCAATGTTTAGTTTGATTCCGCATCCCTTTCAGCATAAAGTCATCCTACGCACATGTGTCAGATTTGACCTTTTAATGTTTCTGGAATCTCATGAAACCTGTTAAGAACTTGTTCTGGTTGTATTAAATAAATAAATAAGAAAATAAATTAAATAATGCTGATTTATTTATTTATCTATTTATTTCATTTTTTTTTTTATTATTTTATTTATTTGTATTTATTTTCATGACTGTTAAGCACATTTTCCCCCAAAATGCAAAGGGAAAAAAGTCTAGTTTTCAGTACCGTAATGCCATTGCTTTATTTAATTTAAAATTTGGCTCTCATTACTGTAATTCCATCCCTTTTACTGATTTACAGTAAGAAAAATGACAAATAAATACAATGATTTTAATGATAAAAAAAAAACAGAATAAATTATTTATTATATATTTATTTTCATGAATATCAAGCACATTTATAAATGAATAAATTGAAGAAAAATATTAAAATCAGCAAAATAATTGTATAAATATTTTACAATTTAAATATTTTTCATTATTATTAATTAGTTTATTATATTATTTTTCTGTACATTAGTCTTGCATTACAGTAATGAGAATTCAAGGGGAAAATTGTTTAATTGTCATGAAAATAATGCCACAATGCAAAGGCCCTAAAAATAGGATTTCTTTACTGTGTGTGTGTGCACAGTAAATGTGTTTTTTGCTGTCAGCACTAGGGTGAGAAGAGTGGCCGTGCCACAGTGAGACGGGTTATAGAGTTGGAGTGTGACCACATGATATTTTCTTGCCATGCCACATACCAAACAGAGTGTGTGTGTCTGCTGAATCACAATTTCAGTCATGCTCGCTCACACTTAGTTCAGTATAAACGCAGTATATTCCCTGGAAACCGGTTGTAGGAATTTATCATGTATAATCATACAATGAAATATTAGCATTAGAGCCTTCAGTTGTCACACTGATAATGCCTGGCTGCATAGATGTTTATTGAAGTTTGTTGGTTTGTTGGTTTTTACTTTTTTATATGCATTATTTATATGAATATATAACATAATTGTTTTATGTTTTAGGACTATTACGATTTGTTTTTCATTGTGGACTTTATTTTTATGACAATTAGAGGATTAGTTCACTTCAGAATTCAGATTTCCTGATAATTTACTCATCTCCATGTCATCCAAGATGTATATGTCTTTCTTTCTTCAGTCAAAAATAAATTAAGGTTTTTGAGGAAAACCTTCCAGGATTTTTCTCCATATAGTGGACTTCACTGGGGTTCAAGGGGTTGAAGGTCCAAAATGTCAGTTTCAGTGCAGCTTCAAAGAGCTCTACATGATCCCAGACGAGGAATAAGAGTCTTATCTAGCAAAACGATCGGTCATTTTCTAAAAAAAAAAAAAAAATGTATATACTTTTTAACCACAAATGCTCATCTTGCACTGCTTTGCAATGTGCCACGCATTACGTAATCACGTTGGAAAGGTCGCGTGTGACGTAGGCGGAAGTACCGAGCAAGTGTTTACAAAGCGAACGAGCAAAGACTAAGTCAAACAGCCTTTACAAAAAAAAGGTAAAACAATGATGTTGGACGATTTTGAAGTTGGAGGAGAAAATGAGATGGAGTTTTTCACCCTACCGCAGTACTTCCTCCTACGACATGCGTGACCTTTCCAACGTGATTAGGTAATGCGTGGCTCATCACAGAGCAGTGCAAGACGAACATTTGTGGTTGAAAAGTATAGAATTTGTTTTTTTTTTTAGAAAATGACAGATCGTTTCGCTAGATAAGACTCTTATTCCTCGTCTGGGATCATGTAGAGCTCTTTGAAGCTGCACTGAAACTGACATTTGGACCTTCAACCCGTTGAACCCCAGTGAAGTCCACTATATGGA
>RJVU01007700.1:963623-974065 GCA_003731715.1 Anabarilius grahami | reverse complement strand
TATTATTTGGTGGCTGTGTATTTTTTCATTTTCCTTTAAGGATTTTTTTGTACAGCTGCTTTTGAATATTGAAAGAAGTGTATATTTGTATGATGTTGATAGTAACTCTCTTGGATCACTTTGATTTTGTATAACTCACAAAGTTGCTGTCCAGATTGTTCACTTACAGTATGCAGTTCCGTTTGGGTTAGGATGCTCTCTATCTAGGCAGCAGACAGCAAGGCAGCTCACTAGGTTTTGGAACGGAGCCTAAAAACAAGAGCTCTTCACTTCAAGTAGCGTCCACTTAATTAACTCTCCGTCATGATCTCTTCACTTTGATTCTCTCCAGAACTAGTTCATATGGTGTATACTGGACAACAAAACCCGTCACATCTGCTCTGGAGACCGCGTTGGCCTTTTGACATCTACGTTAAGCCTGAGATTAAGCAATGCTATAGATCTTGAGAAAAATCTGGCTTGCCACTCTTGTGGTTCTACCAGGCTTTATTGGTTTGCACAGATGCCCCTCATGTAAAATAAACCCTGTGTTCTTTGTGTCAGCCAATGGGACGCTTCAGGAGGTGGGGGTATTAGCAATATCCTCCTGTCAATCATGTGCTGGCCTCTTTCTGATTGGCTTATCTTCAAGCCAAGCAGCTGCAACCCCTAGACGGCAATTACAAGCCGCGTAACTGCAGCTCTGGGTATATTGTCAGATCGCTCACTTTAGCGGTGAATAGAGCCCCGCTGAGCCATGCTAAACAGTGACGTCTGCTTTACATCAGCCAAACCAACATGGAAATGCACCAGATGAGGAGAGAGACTCATTAAACTGGTTCAGATTTAGAGGAAATTAGTGTTAGCTCAGTTAAACACTTATAGGATAGTAGTTATAAGAGAGGAAAAGTATTTTCTCTGAACATTTGAGTGGTGTTTACCTGCTGTGGCTTGTTGCCAGGGTGTTGCCAGTGGCAACTCCAGGATGTTTTTTTTTTCTTGGGGGTTCTAAGAAAAAACAAAATTGAAGTGCATCAATAACTTAAATACCCTGCATTTATTGCATTTCACTTATTTAATTTTCCATTTTACCATAAACTATACATTTACATTGTAAAGTGTACACAGTTACAAGCATAGTATCACTTTTGCTTAACATCTTTACTATTACCTTATCAGCTTGTTGAATCAGTAGCGGGTTATTGAAACTTGTCGACTTACAGTCCCATAGACATGTAGGCGTACGTGTTTATTATGTCTATGTATATATTATAACATAGTGAGGGCTTTAAAACTGCACTAAGTGCCTTTATGATGCAAACAAAATGGAAAAGAGCGCAGGGTGTCGAGACGTGTTTTCAAAAATTTAACTTTGAACTTTTAAAAAGCGCGCGATAAAGCAGAGGAGATGCAACGGTCAAAGACGCCTGTTTAACACGTTAATGTTTACATGTTTATATCGAAAACAACCTTTATTTTTCATCACTACTACACTAGCTAGGGCGAACAAAGTGCAAGAATTTATATTAAAATCTCTATTATTTGACGTTTATAACGTGAGTGAATCTTCAATAAGATCAGGGTAGCTAGTACTCACCAATAGAAGATTACAAGAGAACAATATCTCTGTTGTTATCGTCGGAACTTTTTTGAGATGTGTCTAAAGTCCGCGGTCTTTTGCTTCATATTTCATTGCTCTCCAATATGATCGCTGTTGATGAAGAGCTTAAAAGTGCAATATGTAAGATTTTCTGTCCGCTAGAGGCCTATTCAAAACAAAGGCCTAGCTTGATTGACGGCAAGTTTGAGCGCGGAATCTTGGGACATGTGGTCTTCACATCACAGCCGGTGGAAATAATCGGGATAGGACTCGGGAAGAAATCATGTTCATGGATGTGATTATTTACGTTACTGTAGTATGAAGCAGAGCAGGAGCGAGCGTTGTGGGAGCTGAACGAGGCCGCTGGAGCGATTGCGCAACACACGCCTCACGAGCAGCGGAACTTTTATTATGCCACAGTCGCCGGAGCCGCTTCCGCTTTTCCGGTCATGAGTATGAGGTAACGCAGCTCTGTTTATCATATTAGTTATATTTGAGTGTGTTGAAAATGATGTTATAACGTTACTCTGTGTGTTCGCTCGGCGGCTGCTGTGAGACACTGTTACACACTGCAGTAAGATAGATCGATTTTAGAATATCATATTAAATGCTGGATGGCTTGTGTTGATAAATGGCATGCAATTAATTTTAAAACGTTCTGTATGATGGAGAAAATCCTGTATTACTGTTACTAAAAATAAAGCTGCATCTGATTATGCTATGTTAGCTGCTTGACAAAATAGTGTTTTTCTTTGAGGTATGGTAAAGCGTGGTACTCGCAAAAAAATCAAGAAAATTAGATTTAAAAAATAAAACTAAACTTGTTGAGCTAAATAATAATAATTAGTTTTCTGTATATAAATATATCAAAACAGTTGTTCCCTTGTCTATTAAAACATGTAAATATTAAAGCGTCTTTGGTGTTTCCATGTTTTCTACAAAATAAAACGGGAAACCGAGGGTAACATATTGCACCTTTAATGCACACGCCATATCTGAGCGTGCAGTTGACCATTAAAAAAAACATTGTTTTAGGTACATTTACAACATTTATTAACCTTAATTTTATTTTTAATTTTGTTTTTAATTACTTTTTTGAAATGAAAATGACAGTCAGAGTAAAAAAACAACAACTGGGGAATCATTAGGAAAATGGGGGGTGCCAAGGGGAAAATTTCTAGCGCCGCCACTGGGTGTTGCTATGTGGATGCCAATGTGTTCAGAGTTCTTTTTTAGAACATTAATATGCGGTTGCTAGGGTGTTATGGGTGGTTGTTCGGTGAATGCTTAGCTACAAGTCTGTGTCTATTTTTTCATTATTTTATTTATTTATTTGGGTTAGTTTTTCTACCAAATCAGAATTGTTGGCCATGAATATGCCTATATGATACCCAATAATGCTGTCTAGCTAGTCTGCTCACTTGGTTTTGAACCCCAGCCAATAAGAAGCTGAGAGAGAATGGACTCCATTCAGGCCTGTGGTCAGATCTGGGTTTGATAATACGGCCCGAATACGGCACAGATTCTGTGGCCAGGGTTTCTTCTGCTACCTACACAAAACCTGGACTTCTGAGGGACCATTTTTAGACCATGAGCTAAGATCTGTTCGGGTCTGTAAGAAATTACCCTCTAATCAGCTTATAGGCGCTTCTATGTATTTCCTAATGGATGATTTACAGGCTTAAAATGAAAGTTCTAGAAAGGCTTTTACAGCCTGATGACATAGGAGAACTTTTCAAGTTTTTAATTATATGATTCATTAGAAAACTATTTGTTTTAGTGCTACCAAAAAACAAACAAACAAAAAAACAGAATGGCGTTACACTGATCTGAAGAACTTAGGCTTCAAGAACATTTTAAGTCTTTTTAGTTCAATTCAAGAACATTATGCAGCAAAAAGTGTTCTTTGCTGAACTTTATAAAGGTTTTATTTTTAAGTGTAAAGCAAGTGTAACACAGTGTTTTGTGTATGTGTTTGTGAGTTGCCTTTTGTGTGCGTGCTCCATTATTCGCTCATACTCTGTTTGCTGTTGTGGTAGAGCTGAGTAAACTCCAGTCTGAATAGAGCTGCCAAACTCAGGAAAAGCAGCTGTCCAAACACACACACACACACACTCACACACACACATACATTGTGTACCTGCTGTATTCGAACTGTCCCTTTCACACACTTTCTCTCCTTTCTCATCTTTGATTTCATCTCTGTCCTCTTCCTATCCTTCGCTCCTATTGCTTTTTAAAAGGACCTTATTCTGCTGTTTGCAGCATTTTATTTTTGACCTATTTATGTACATTCACATGTGATTTCTCCCCAAAATAAACTTAATTTAGTTGACCATTTGAACAGGTGGAAAAGAAGGGGGGAAATAGCTGTTGTGAATAAAATAAAATAAAAAATTGTTGTCTAATGTAATGTGATGGTCCATATGTTTTATGGTATCTATACATATGTTATAAGACAAATAATATTTTTTTTCTTTTTTTTATATACATTTTATTAATAACTAATATTTTAATAAAAAAATAAAATTTGTTTAAAGTTTGTTTAAACATTAATATAACTTTTAAGCAATTTTATGTTTGAAATTGCAGGCATTTAAGTTGGAATGTGGTGAAATTAAGTTAGACCAATGTAAATAATAAGATTGAACAAACTCAAATAATGTAAGTGTGATTGACCTAGTGAAATTAAAAAGTAATAAAGTTTTAAATAATTTTTTTTAGGTTTTACCAATCGAAGTATTGTTTTTAAGTTGATCCAACTGTTTGCTTTTACAGGGATTTTATTAACATTGTTTTATAATTTTTATGAAAATTCAGCACATTTCACAGTTTATCAGTGCTTTCTCATTTTAACATGTTTTTTAAGTTCAGTAAGCATTGTATTAAAAATGATTTTAAACATTAAACAAATGTAAAAAAAAAATTCTAAATTTAAATATTTAAATTTTCTTGCACTAGTGATTTTTTGTTTTATTTTGTTTTTTTTGCATTCGACAAATTATTATTTCTCTTTCATTATTTTTCTGTTTTTATTTTGGGTGGACATTCATAGCAAATTTTGTGAGATTCATCCAAATCCAATTTCTATGCTGCTTTTTCGAAGATATCCTGCCACGCTTCCTTTCTGCTTGTCTATGTTTACGTTTCGATCTTAATCAGTAATTTAGCATGTCTATGGCCGATTAGAACGCTAATATGAGTTGAGCAGTGAGTGATGAGCTTCAGGAGGTGTTGTATTATCGGGCAGGAGTTTACTGTGAGGCCCCGGACAAACACACGCTTCATTTATACAGCGATTATCCACTGACCAGACGCCTCTCTCTCTCTCTCTCTCTCTCTCTCTCTCTCTCTCTCAGTGTTTAACTTCAGTATAATCAGCCACATTTAGTGCTAATTCACACAGCCTCTGTAGTAAAATGAAAGTATAATTAGTCTACACGATTAATGGTATCATGTTTGAGGTGGTTGTTGTGATATTTACCCCTGTTTTCACAGACAAGGCTTAAGCCTGGAATAAAATGTATGTTTGAGCTGTCTTAATTGCTTTTGCTCTGACATATCTTAAAATATGTCTGTCTCAAGATTCACACCAGTAATGTTTTTTTTTTTTATAAAATACTTAAATACCCTAATTGAACTAATGCCTAATCCTGGCTTAATCTAAGCCTTGTCTGTGAAACCGGGCCTACAATAGATCAGTAATAGACTGAAAACACAAGTAAGTACTTGTAATTGAATAAATGTGACAAGAACCCAATCATATTCACATAGCTTGTTGTGATTTTACAGAAGTTTATATTTGATAACTTTTTTTTATTATGCATGGATCATTTTTAATACCACTAATGATCTTCCTAGACTGGGGTTTAGATAAGAACAAAATGTGAACTGAATTGAGATGATTAATGAAACTATTGTCTTCTGTAGAGCTGCTTTGCAGCTGAAATTGAATTTGTTTCACAATTGATTAATTTTACAATATTAACACTGCTATTTTCTTGTTTTATTAATGTGAAGCTGCTTTGAAACATTCTGCAGGCCTATTGTATATAAAGTGCTATCTAAATTTAAAAAATAAATTGCCATTGTAAGTAAGTAAATTATTATTGAAGCGTGAGTCCCACTTCCGTACTCATATCTGAGACCTTTCGAATTTTATAGAGGCGAGTGGATGTGGCTTATACGCTTTGATAGGGTCAGAGTGCAGTTAAATGTGGTAAATGTGCCGTGTGTGTGTGTGTGTGTGTGTGTGTGGACTACAGGATATTTCCATGCAGCACCCTCAGAGGAAAGCGGCAGCGTTTAATGACATCTTTAGTCCTTTTGTAGTGCACATGCATCTGCACTGTATGGATGTGGAATAGGCGGTTGGAAAAATCAAACGCGCACACACACACACATTGAGAGGTCTGCAAGTCCATAATGGCATCAAAAGGCAATGTAAAAAGACTGCTTAAAAAGGATATAATTACTTTCAAATGACGTACCAGTTACAATTGAATACATGTGTCTGCAGACGGATTCCTCAGGTGCCTTATATATGAAAGAAACATCACATATGAGATCTCTTTAATGTCCCAAATGTTTCTCCACATCCGTGAGTGTCCTGCTTCACATATATTTGTCCTGGAAAGCTTCAGAAGAGATCTCAACACTGAACTTTTTTCATTATTTTTAATGAAAAGTATTTAATGTGAGATCTCAATATGAAATCAAACCTTTCTCATTAAATTCTCCAAAAACCACATTCATTTTGTATTTCTATACTCTTACAGTTAATAGTTTAATAATTTGTCTGTTTTCATTTCTCCAAAGGAATTTTAGAAGCAAAAATTGATGCATAAACTCAGTTAAACTTGAGCAACACATTTTCCCTCTGCGTATCAGTGTATATTTTGTCACCCCGTATTAAAATTCAACATGATGTCTTCGTGTTTCTAAAGCACCTAAAGCGGATCTGAAGAGATGTTGTTGTAAGTAATCTCTGGTCTTAAGCTCTCTCTCTCAGTTGGGCTGGTGTTTGGTGTTTGGTGGTTTTCCATAAGCTCATTCAGACGTGGCTGCACTGAACAACTTTGGTGGCGGCAAACGAGGGTTAAATTATTGTTTGTGTTTGTTACATTTCTGATCTATAGCAAACAAATACAGAGCGAAGGATAAATAAAATCCCCCCTCACACATATAAACATCAATATCACATACACACATTGAAGATCACAGATTTGAAGGCTTTTCTAAGCATGGCTGACTGAGCGTGAAGACTTTCCCTTCTTTAGGTTGTTCTTAATGGTATTAAAGAGGGATTAGTTTCAGCAACTGCACAGTGTCAATCAAAACAAGCTCTTTCTTATGGTACTTTCTCTCTTTCACACACACACACACACACACACATACACACACACACATAGACATAAAAGAGACCAAAAATCTGTAACATTTTATTTCGATGTTCCTTTTTAGACATTCGTATTTGCAATTACATGTCAACTAACTCTCATTAGAGTATTAGTAGACTGTCTAATATCTGCAAAAACTGACTAGAAGTGAATTTGCAACTACATGTCAACTTATTTTACTAACCTGAACCCTAACACCTAACCCTAATAGTCTACCAATACTCTAATGAGAGTTAATTGACATGTAGTTGTAAAGTTTGTCTTTCTTTTTTCAGTCGAAAAGAAATGAAGGTTTTTGAGGAAAACATTCCAGGATTTTTCTCCATATAGTGGACTTTAATGGGGTTCAACGGGTTGAAGGCCCAAATTGCAGTTTCAGTGCAGCTTCAAAGAGCTCTACAGACGAGGAATAAGTGTCTTATCTAGTGAAACAATCAATCATTTTCTAAAAAAAATAAAATTAGTAGTATCAGTAAATTAGTAGTATCGGTAGTATCGCGGTAGGGCGAAAAACATCAAATTTTCTCCTCCAACGTCAAAAACGTCCAACATTGTTGTTGTACCTTTTTTTTGTAAAGGCCTTTGACTATGTCTTTGCACATTTACTTTGTTACTTGCTCGGTACTTCCGCCTATGTCACACGTGACCTTTCCAACATGATTACGTAATGCGTGACGCACCCGCAGAGCAGTGCAAGACGAGCATTTGTGGTTAAAAAGTATATATTTATTTATTTATTGTTTTTAGAAAATGACAGATCGTTTCTCTAGATAAGACCATTATTCCTCGTCTGGGATCGTGTAGAGCTCTTTGAAACTGTGAGTCCACTATATGGAGAAAAATCCTGGAATGTTTTCCTCAAAAACCATAATTTCTTTTCGACTGAAGAAAGAAAGACATGAACATCTTGGATGGCATGGGGGTGAGTAAATTATCAAGAAATTTTTATTCTGAAGTGAACTAATCCTTTAAGGGATCATTCCATTTCATAATTTTGCAAACATTATGCGAATGTTACTTTTGAATGTTTGAACATTCTGAAACTTTTGAATGTTCCGAGCATTCTAAAACAAGTAGTAACATTTAAAAAAACAACTGAAATGTTTCAGAAAAAAGGTAACACTTTAGTATGGGGAACAATTCTCACTTAGCTGCTTATTAGCATGCATATTGGCTGTTTATTAGTACTTATATAGCACATATTAATGCTTTATTCTGCATGACCATATTCTACATCCCTTAATCCTACCCATACCTAAACTTAAACACTACAACAACGACCTTACTAACTATTAATAAGCAGTAAATTAAGAGTTTATTGAGGCAAAAGTCATAGTTAATAGTGAATGTGTTCCCCATACCAGAGTGTTTTGTTTAATGAACGATGTATAAATAATGTTCTTGTGCTGCAAACATTTTGAGAACATTGTTAAAGACCAGACCGTTCTACTAACGTTACTGGAAGAGTCGCACTGATGCAAGTGTCACTCGTGGCTGTTCTGACAAAGACTCGGGACAAAGCCGCCGCTGTGGTCCTGTCAACAAAAGACAGAGAAAAGGACAGGATTAGTTCTCAAGCACAATAGAAGAAAGGGAGATCTCCAGAAGGATCATGGGAATTACAGACACCAGCATAATGTGAAGTGACAGACAGAGGAAGCAGAGAAACACGTGCGATTTATCAGCAGAAGATGGCGAAAGGAGAATTTAATGCATCCTGAATAAAAGCTAATAGGCTAATTTATTTGTAAAAATTCTCACTGCTGACTCCACACTTTTAAAAGGTATAAGGTATAGACAAATACATCATACAAAAAGCTAAAAAAAAGAAATGTGTAGGCTTAAAGTATTAGTCCACTTTTAAATACACTTTTCCTGATAATTTACTCACCCCCATGTCATCCAAGATGTTCATGTCTTTCTTTCGAAATGAAAAAAGAAATGAAGGTTTTTGAGGAAAACATTCCAGGATTATTCTCCTTATAGTGGATTTCAATGGCTACCAACAGGTTGAAGGTCCAAATTACAGTTTCAGTGCAGCTTCAAGGGCTTTAAACGATACCAGACGAGAAATAAGAGTCTTATCTAGCGAAACGATCGATCATTTTCGAAAAAAATACAAACGTTTATGCTTTATAAACAAAATATCGCCTTGAACGTACTTTCCGCTTCCGCATTCTTCATAACGCTTACGCTGAATGTTCTACGCCTTCCCTATTCTACTTACGGAACGAACGCGGCGCCAGTTTAGTTTTTCTGAAGCTGCACTGAAACTGACATTTGGACCTTCAATCTGTTGGTGCCCATTGAAGTCCACTTTAAGGAGAATAATCCTGGAATGTTCTCCTCAAAAACCTTCATTTCTTTTCGACTGACGAAAGAAAGACATGAACATCTTGGATGACATGGGGGTGAGTAAATTTATCAGGAAAAGTGTATTTAAAAGTGGACTAATCCTTTAATGTGTTTATACTGAGATCTTTGACTTTTGATTGCAGTCTTTGGGATCTCGGCAAGTTTGAGATCTCTTCTGAAAATTCACGAGACCAAAAGTCTCCTTCAATGCTGTCTGGGAGAAACAGTAGAGATATTAAAGAGATCTCATCTGTGATTTTTTTTTTTTCCTTCCTGTGGGTCCGTCTCTGAATATTGACTCCTCTGTAAAAGTCTTTTGTGCCGTCTCACCTCATGATACCATCATATCTCGAGGCTTATTAAAAATCTCTTTCAAAGTCATAATCATGAGCGCGGCACCGCTGGGGCGTCCGGTGTCAGTCACGCATTGATCTGTGCGCCTGTGATATTAATGGATAAACTTTATTGGTGTGGGAGAAGACACCACTCTGAGGGAAGATCTGCTTAATGCTTCAGAATTATTGAGCTTTGCAGCGGATTTCACGTCAGGGGGTTTGAGTATTAACCAAAGAAATGAGTCACTCTTGTGCTTAGCTGTTTCACATTGTACTTCAAATAATTAAGATGAGATCCTGCTGTGTAGCCTTATGTCATGTTCAAATATGGTTTTGCAATAGACCTTATACGCCAGACAGAGAAACATGCGCACCGCCATCTTTATAATATTCTTTGAACTTCCGTTTTTGGGTAGCTCTGTAAATTTGGCATCGCTGTCAAAGAATAATTAGCTGGTGAAGTGGATTTACTTGTTAATGAACGTTAAATTGAGCATTGTGATGTTTAAAGCAGATGTCTTAAAGGATTAGTTCACTTTTAAATAAACTTTTCCTGATAATTTACTCACCCCCATGTCATCCAAGATGTCCATGTCTTTCTTTCTTCAGTCGAAAAGAAATTAAAGTTTTTGATGAAAACATTCCAGGATTTTTCTCCTTATAGTAGATTTGAATGGGCACCAAACGGTTGAAGGTCAAAATTAGTTTCACTGCAGCTTCAAATTGTTCAAAATGATCCCAGATGAGAAATAAGGGTCTTATCTAGTGAAACCA
>RJVU01007700.1:945901-958370 GCA_003731715.1 Anabarilius grahami | reverse complement strand
TACTGGAAATAAAATAAATACAAATTAATTATTAATATATATATATAAAAAAAAGAAAGACAAAAACATAATAAAATTAATAAAAAGTTTAACCAAAAGGAAATTTAAAAAAAATGAAAGTGTAAAAATAATAGGTAATTCAAAATGTTAATAATAACTATAATAGTATGCTATATAAATAATACTAAAATAACACTTTTTAATATGGTTCAATAGCCATAAAATCATTTATGATCTTAAAAATAATCCAGTATTTGTCTGTTCCTTTTTTTCTGGTCAGATGAAGAAATTAGCACGCCGACAACAGCAGCAACAAGAGCAGCAAAACACTCAAAGGCTCGGACAAGGTACACACACACGGTTTCACAAATGGAGCAGAGCCAACATATGCTGTTCTTTAGCACGGCTTTACATCTGCTTTATGTTTTTAGTAACTCAACTCATGGTGTGTTTTCTGCAGATGTGATCTCAGGCCGAATGGAGAATCTGATGAACTCTTATACGCCACTGGCTCCGCCTCCACAACATCAATTAGTCTCCATGGAGACCAACGGATACAGCACAGACCCGTTCCAACAAGGTCTCACTCCTCCGCAGATGCCTGGAGATCACATGAATCCATACGGTGAGCGCTAAACACATATAGAAACACCTAATACCGTATCCGCTTTTTCCCACACATCTCCGGAGTGATGTTACGAAAGCAAAACATGCGTCCCGTTACAGTTCTTTGGAATGATATTGACCAGAAGCGGCTGCTAATGCCACGTATGGGCCCAATAAAAGTAAATGTGCCATTAAACTGTCTTCACCTTTATGTAACAGTGTCAATTAGTTTTTGAGAAGCCTATAAAATTACACTATAAAATTACATGCAGCACTCCTGAGAAAGAGAGCGTCAATCTGCTGCCTTCAGACGCACACGATTACACATCGATAAGTGCGTCTTGTCCTGCTGCGAGTTGACGCAAATGAGTAGTTTATATGCTCTTTTATATAACGTTTTATAGCCAATTACAGCTTTGAAAAGCAGTTGAGAGTCTCAGTTCTACTGGTGGGTAATCATATTTCTATGGTCATATTTTTATGGTAAACTGCGTCCATGAGGACCAAAAGCTTCAGTTCAATGACTTTACCATATTTGTTTATTAGCTGTACTTGCTAAAACTTTTACTTTAACTATTAGAGATGGATTGACATTGCTTTTTCACAGCCAATACCAATTATATTTAAGGTTAAATAGTTGAAAACTGATATGATTTTTAATTAAAATGATTTTTGATTAAATTGATAAATTGTGATTAATCGCATCTAACATTAAAGTTTGTAAATATAAATATATGTATGTATGTATGTATAAATATATATACGTGTATTTATATATTTTATATTATATATAAATATTTAAAAAAAATCTTAAATACATATATACATAAATATATACACATGCATGTTTGTATTTATATATACATAATAATTATACACTGTTCACACACACACATAACTTTTTATTTTGGATGTGTTTAATCATGATTAATCGTTTAGCACAACATAAATTCAAACCAAAATTTATTCAGACACCTTGAACATTTCATTCATTAATACAGTTTATTCACTATAGTTTAAAAAAATGGTAATAAAATATGGCAAGATCTCAGAGTTAAACTGTGTCAGAAAATAATTATCTTAATTATGTCAGATTCAGCAAAACATGGTCAATCAAAGTGTCTGAATAATTTTGGTCTCAAATTTTTATCAATTTTACTGGTAGTAATTTTTGGGTATAATATGTCAGTTTACTTTATTTTTCTATCCTCACTAACATAAATGAACTATAGTGTCCTGCACCCACTAGTAAAAATATATCAAAAATGTCGGAATAATTTTTGGTTTGACTGTATGTACATTTACATTTACGCATTTGGCAGACGCTTTTATCCAAAGCGACTTACATTGCATTACACTATACATTTGTATCAGAGTATGTGCAATCCCTGGGATCGAACCCATGACCTTGGCATTGCTAGTGCCATGCTCTAAGCACTGAGCTACAGGAAAGCTCATATATACATATATATAAATGTGTGTCTGTATGTATATACACACACACATATATATTAACAAACTTTTGTTAGATGCAATTAATCACGATTAATCAATTTGATACCACTATTTTTAATGCATCATGAATATTATTATTAGTGCCGTTATATGTATATATATAATTCTCGCTTGAGAATTAGTGTCTAAAAAACATTTTTGGAAAACAGCATATAAAATAGTTAATTTGACTGAAGATCCACCAAATTGTGGTATTTATTGGTTGAACTGATAACTAATTAAGTAGAAAAGTGTGAATAATGGTGAAGAAATATTGGTAAAACTAATTATATCTGTCTCTGATTACTGTTATTACTATATTTATATACTTTCATTATGTACACTACCATTCAAAAGTTTGGGGTCAGTAAGATTTTTTTGTTTTTTGAAATAGTGTTTGTTTTTCAGCGAGGATGCATTAAATTGATTTAAAAAAATAAAAATAAAAAAAAGTGACAGTTAAAAACCTTATTTAAATAAATACAGTTCTTTTGAACTTTCTAGTCATCAAATAATCTTGAAAAAATATTCAAAAATATTAAGCAGCACAACATAATAATTCTTGAGCAGCAAATATTAGATATTAGCATATTAGAATGATTTCTGAAGGATCATGTGACACTGAAGACTGGAGTAATGATGCTGAAAATTCAGCTTTGATCACAGGAATAAATTACATTTAAAAATATATTCAAATAGAAAAAAAGGGTTTTAATATTGTAATAATATTTCACATTTTGTACTGTATTTTTGATGAAATCAATGCAACTTTTGGTTAGCAGATTAAAACATCTTACCGACCCCAAACCTTTGAACAATAAACACCACTCACATTTTCTTCATAAATGCAAAGATCTGGTTTATTTAATGTTACCTGTTCAGTAATTTAGTTTTGTTCTTCATTAGGAAACGACTCGATTTTCCACGACATTGACAGTGACACGTCTCTGACCAGCCTGAGCGACTGCTTCCTGGCCGCATCAGAAGCCGGATCCCTTCAGACCCGCGTGGGAAACCCCATCGACCGCCTGTATTCCATGCAGAGTTCCTACTTTGCCTCCTGAAACCAAATGCATACTGAGACTAAACACCCACAAAAACTACCTAACAGCCATGCTCCTGTCTGCAACGCCGGTCTCACGTACGCCAACAAACCTTCGGTTTAACGCCAACTAGAATCTCGAGGCAGTAAGGACAAGAAAACGAAAACGGCTCACACTACAGATGAAACCAGATCTTGGTTTTGCGCTGTTGGAGACGTGATGAGGAGGTCTTGAATCTAAGCAGGTTCAAAGCTGTGCTGGCCAAGCGTATGTGCGACACTGAAGATGAGATAAGAAGGCTTTGTTGAAAAAGAAAAAAATCAAAAACCAAATATTTTCAGAGGAGCTACAGGACATTTACAGCAGTATATTGGACCCCTGGGTGAACAAAACAAGTTTAGACCATAAATAGACAAATGCAACACGTGCAAAAAGTTGGAAACGCTTTACTGCATACATTGCAATAATGTTGCTTTGTTTTCAAACCATACATTAGGATGTGAGAGAATATGGATTTCAAATGTTTTGAAAGAAACTCAAGCCGAAACAGCTGTGTGTTGATAAAGACGACTAGCTATTTATTACGTACATGTGCCAAGTAAACCTGCAGAGCTTTATTTAAAACAAATTGTGTTAGAGTAAGTACCATAAACCTCTTTATGTAGTATTACTGTTGATGTTTAAAGATGTATATGTTTATTTCGCTGTGCTATTTATTTGTCATTTGCATTCTTGGACATTGTAGAGGATGCATTTTTTGCTCAAACCTGCTAAAATTACCAAAGTTTGTTGGTACTAAAAATAAATAGATAAATAAAAAAAATCTTTTAACTTCTTTAAATTTTTCTTTTAAAATATCGTACATTTCACACATCATTTCGGGCCTCAAAATGTACTTTAATTTTACATTTGAGAATGTGAATTGAAAAGAGTGTCAGTAAGGGAAGATGTTTGTCTACAAAAGTTTAAAAAGAACTCTAGGGTTGCCAAAAAGGTTCTGTACAGCGTACAGAGAAATGTCTTAAAGTCCCCCAGTGGTGAAAATCATAATTTTTAATGTTGTTTATATGTCTATGTGATGTTTTTATGCTTTAAGACAAACCATGTGCAAATTAATAAGTCAACACCATTGCTGAGTATTTTCTCTTTAAAACGGCAGTGATCTAAAGACAAAAACGTGGTTTGAAATAGCTGGTGTTTCTTACATCATAAACTACCTTGTAATTAACTATAATTAACTATGAGTGCTCTGAAGCAGGAGCGTTATGTGTCCGATGTTGTAAAAAGCAATAACATTGTGCAGCGTTTACCTCAGTAAGTTGAGCGAGTGGATCTCTTGTGTTTTTTGAGCTTGTGCGAGTGAGTGGAGGCAGGGCTAATTTGCATATTCATAGATCCGAAGGGTGTAGAGTTACATTCAAGCTATTTTAAGGCATGAATAATTTTTTTTCACAGGAAAAAAACTTTTAAATATGTCATTTTAGTGATCAAAGATGAGTTTTAAAGGATAAAATTAATGACTACAGGGGGACTTTAAATTATTGCATAATACTTTTATGTTTTACAGGGGTTTTAAAAAAATAAATAAATAGAGGATGCGTACACTCTAAAAAATGCTGGGTTAAAAACAACCCAAGTTGTTTTTTTTTAACCCGGCTGGGTTAAATGTTTGCCCAACCTGCTGGGTAGTTTTATTTAACCCAAATATTGTTTAAAAATTACTGTATTTCTTGCTTAAAATGAACCCAAAATATGTTGGGAATTAACATTTATTAATATGTTTAATAAACAAACATTTATTAATACTTTTTTTGAATAATATTTAAACAATAAACATTTATTAAATTGCTTATTAATAAATGCTCATCTTTTTGATTATTATTGTTGCCTCTAGTAATTATGAGTCTGATTTTTTATTTCCAACCTATTTTGGGTTCATTTTAAGCCAGACATATAGTAATTTGTAAACAATTGTTGGGTTAAATAAAACTACCCAGCAGGTTGGGCAAACATTTAACCCAACTGCTGGGTCAAAACAACCCAATCGCTGAGTTTGTCCATTTTCAACCCAACTTGGGTTGTTTTTAACCCAGCATTTTTTAGAGTGTACAAGCGGCTTATTTCATCAAATTTAATCAAAATTAAAATGAATTAAAAATAGAGAAACAAGCGTGCAGCCATCTTTAGAATTTTGTTATTGAAGTTCAGTTTTTGCGGTATATTTCTGTATATTTCATCACTGTCGAAGATTTATTAGCTGGTGAAGTGGATTTACTTATTGTACACTCTAAAAAATGCTGGGTTAAAAACAACCCAAGTTGGGTTGAAAATGGACAAACCCAGCAATTGGGTTGTTTTAACCCAGTGGTTGGGTTAAATGTTTGCCCAACCTGCTGGGTAGTTTTATTTAACTCAACTGTTGTATAAAAATTACTGTATTGCTTGCTTAAAATGAACCCAAAATATGCTGGAAATTAACATTTATTAATATGTTTAATAAATGAGCATTTATTAATAAGATAATGAATAATAAACAATAAACATTTATTAAATTGCTTATTAATAAATGTACACCTTTTGATTATTATTGTTGCCTCTAGTAATTATGTGTCTGATTTTTAATTTCTCACCTATTTTGGATTCATTTTAAGCCAGCCATATAGTCATTTTTAATCAGTAGTTGGGTTAAATAAAACTACCCAGCAGGTTGGGCAAACATTTAACCCAACCACTGGGTTAAAACAACCCAATTGCTGGGTTTGTCCATTTTCAACCCAACTTGGGTTGTTTTTAACCAAACATTTTTTAGAGTGTAGAGTTAACGAAAGTTATCATGAGCATTGTAATGTTTGAAGCGGATGTCATAACAAATGTTAGTATCCCGGAAAGATTTAAAAATGATTGGTTTCCATAACATCCCAGCTAGAATTTTTTTTGCACTAGTAATGTTTTAATTTTTTTCCAACGATCACTCTGTGAGCTAACGGCTGCATTGAGAAGCGATGCAGAAAAAGCCGGACTTCGGATAGAGAAAAACTGTTAAAAAGTCAAGTAAAGCAAACACTGATCACCATAATGGTGAATTCAAACCAAACTATTATTTTCAATAAAACATCTACATCTAAACCTCTGTTAATTTTCAATAAGAGCCTCTGTAGAAATAAAGTCAAACTGCTGGTTAGTAATAAGCACGCAGCCATCTTTAGAATTTTGTGTTTGAACTTCAGTTTTTGCGGTATATTTCTGTATATTTCATCACTGTCGAAGAGTTATTAGCTGGTGAAGTGGATTTACTTATTGTAGAGTTAACGAAAGTTATCATGAGCATTGTAATGTTTGAAGTGGGTGTCATAACAAATGTCAGTATCCCGGGAAGATTTAAAAACGATTGGTTCATTCGTAAATCTGTAAGATCTTACCTTCATGCTGTGGAAATACAAACCGGAAGACAGAACACAAAAAGCGCAGCGCTGAAAAGGGGCGGGGCTACATAAGCTCTATATGAAGCGCCTGACTGAACATTTTTAAGGTTCTATATAGAAGGTTTACTCTCTGTTGTCGGACAGTGTTGATTATGACTGATTAAAGATTCAATGCTTCACGTACAAACAGTAAACCAGCATCTGTTCATCCAAACTTCATCAGGTTTACACGTCTCAAGAGATCCACGTTACAACGAGACTTCAATGAACAACACTGCTGAACTTTAACCCCTGAAAGCCCCCATGTGGCCTTCAGCGCCACAGTTGTCCTGTTCACTTTTGAACCTTTGCGAGGCTCTCATGCAGAGCATGTTCGGGATTTTCAACCTCCGGGATTTTTCGGCTCAAGTGTGCATTCTTTTTCCAGCGTTCACAATCAACGAATTTCATAATAACAAATTATCATAATTTAGTGTTATATGAAATTAGAAGACCTGTGATCTCTCTCATAGTATTTGATACTGATTCTTGATTATTTTATTTCTTTATTTAATAGGACAATGCATATTAATAAATATAAGCATAAAAATACAAAATGTAAACATGCTGGATTAAAGCAGTATTGATGATTTACATCCGTAAATGGGACAAAACAGACTATAGAATTGAAAATATAAATGTTTATGTACCAACAAATTATTTTAGATTAATATTTCAAACATGTTCAGAGATATTCAAGTACATTTAAATTTTTGTCCTTTCATTTTTTGGCAACAATGACAGATGCAAAAAAAAAAATATATATATATATATATGATAGATGTTTATCAAATGCAACTGATCTTGACCTAAAACACAAAAGTTTGCCTTTATTTTATTGCATGAGCCAAACACTCATAACTCATGATGTAACAAGCCGTTTCCATGGAGTTTAATTTGGCAAATATTGCCAGTCCCCATTTCAATATGACAGTGACGCACAACTTTGATCTTTTTGTGTAATTATTGTAAATTATATAAGGCAATATTTACCCTTCACCCAGGCAATATCTTCCTCAGTTTTTCTGTCCCAGTGTGATGGGAATAACCCAATTTGTCACGCTTGGTTTAAGGCAAACAAGCATGTCATTGACTAATGAACTATCATTTACGGACTGCTTTAAACAAAGAGTGTACACATTCACGCCGAGCTTTACATGCATTCAGCTGGAAATTACAGTACAAGACAGATGTCAATGTGTTTTCCGCATCACCGAACACAACAATACTCCTCAGGTCATACGCAGGCCAGATTGGGATTTGTGAATGCCAGATTTTTGATTTCCGGTTTTTGTCATCATATATATATATATATATATTCTTAGATTTATATTGTTTATTGCAACAAAAACACCTGAAAATGTTGCGTTTTTGTTCATCTTGAGTTCTGGGTAAAAAGCTTGATGCTGGTTGCTATTCACTGCCATTATATGGACAAGCGCAGGCAGACATTTGTCTTTTTTTAAATTCTCCTTTTGTGGTCCATAAAAGAAGGAAGGGCATACAGCATTATAACAACAACACCAGAGTTAGTAAATGATAACTTAATTTTCATTTTAGGGTAAACTGTCCCTTTAAGGCAACAGAATCTCTAAATTGGTAAATTTAGAGATTTTTCTTCCATAACTTCCCAGCTAGAATTGTTTTTGTACTAGTAATGTTTTAATTTTTTTTGCTTGGATCTACTCAGCGATCACTCTGCGAGCTAAACAGCTATGCTGGGAAGCAAAGCGGGAAAAAAACGGACTCCGGATAGAGAAAAACTGTTAAAAAGTCAAGGGCCAAGTTAAAGCAAACACTGATCACCATAATGGTAACTATCAAACTTTTTTTTCCAATAAAACATCAACATCTAGTAGAAATAGAGTCAAACTGGTTAGTAATAAGTGAAGCTGGTGATGCTGTTTGTGGAGTTGGGGGATAATGTTCCAACAATGTTATTGTTAAACATTTTTAGAATATTTTTAGAAAAATGTTATCGGAACAAAAATAAAACTTGCCACTGAAAACATTACTAGAACGAAACCATTTCTAGCTGGGATGTGTTTTTTAGACGAATGGACAGAAAACATCCAGAATACACATTTAAGTGTTTATTTTATTACACATATGTATATTACAATTAAAATACATATCTGTTTTCTTAAAAAGACTTTTTTAAAGAAATGAGCCAGAAATCTCCACTTCAGTAGCACCAAACTTTACAGTTTTATGGTTTTATTCATAAAGTTTTTTCAAAGCAGTTTGTTCATACATCAATTTCCTGATTTTTATATCATTGTATTCCTAAAAACATGGTGATTTTTTTTTTTTTCCCTGGCTGTTGACAGTATTTTCCGATTTATGGAGTGATAAAAAGAGATATCCACTAAAATGAAACATGAATTTTTCCAATGTTCAGATTTCTGTTCTGGAAATGTACGCATATTAGTGCATTTTTAATTAATCATAACACTTCATAAAACATGTTATACAAAATGTAATGTAGGCTAGTGTGATAAAGCAACAGGGGAAGTATTGTGATATCTATTTGTTAATTTTTTTAATTTTTTATCCTATTTACCTGTAGTGTCTTGCCTTAAGACAGACACGTCAGCATTCATGCCGTTGTCAGCACTCATAGGTGTGAGAAAGTGAACATATTCTCTCTTTCTTTCAGACCAGCGCTTCAGGCTGCAGGTGGGGAAGAACACAGCGTTCAGCATGTGACCCGGTCATGCTAAGTGGGAGGGTTTTTAGTCTAGTGCACTGTAGTATTTTTTAGCTCTTATCGCTGTAGTTATCTGACATCACAGGTGCGAAGACGTGCGGCCGTCTATCATGCAGCCGTCGCTGTGGCATGAGAGGCCTGAGGGAAACTCTGCTGACGTCGCTCCCACAGGGCCGGCTCTGATTGGCTGAGCCACGCTTGTCAATCTTACAGCAGCTTTCCCAACTAACCCTCTTAGCTGTTAGGTGTCTAGAGGAATATCTGCCATACTTCCCCTCACCTCTGAGCTGCTGAACTATGGGTGAGAAAATAAACGGCAGCCAGAGGCTTTAAAAAAGTTTGATCCTTTTGACCTTTGAAACTGATTGAAGTTTGAAAGACAGTAATATTATCGATTTGACTGCAGTGACACTATCGGATGAGAACAAAACGTCACTGTTTTCTGCAGAGCTTTGTTCAACTTTGTTTCATAATTGACAAATTTTGCAACATCATCTCTGTTATTGAACTGAACTGAATCAACACTGAGTCGAATGATGACACTTTTGTCTTCTCTAGAGCTGCTTATAGCTGAATTGAACTTGTTTTATAATTTGAACTTTAGTTATTGAACTGAACTGAATCAACACTGAGCTGAACAATGACACTATTACCTTTTTAGAGATGATTTACAGCAGAATTGAATCATTGAATCATTCTTTTCCTGTTTATCATGAGGCTGCTTTGAAAAGATCTGAATCGTATACATAAAGCGCTATAGAAATTAAGATGACTTGCTTGAGTGGATGTTCATTTTAGTCATGATGCTGCACTTGAAATAACATGACTTTATTAAGATATACTCCAGGTGTTTACTCCAGGGAAAACAACAGCACAAACAAGAGTAAGTATCATAAACGGATCAGATGAACTGTGCTGTTTTGTGGTGTTAGTTGGTTTGTGTTATGCATTCAAAAATATTCATTCCAGTTTGATAAAGTTTGGCAAATCGAGTTTAAAGGCCCCCTGAAGAGTGTTGGAACGCGCAGCATTATTCAGTGTGTTGACGTAATTTCAACTGAAACAGGAAGACAGGGCGATATATCGAACAGCCCCGCCCCTTTTTTTAAATAGCCAATAGCGTTTTGTTTATGTTCGACTCTGTAAAACCTCTGTTTCCTTCTAATCTCTAACCGTTTCTCCTCATAATGTCCTTTATATCGCTTATATACAGCATTCTGAGCAGAATTCAACTGGGTCTGATACCTTTTGTGGTCTGTGCCGACTCGCGGATATGATCTGCTCTGTGCTCTCGTGTCTCTGGACCGGAGCAGACTGCTCGCATTATGGCGGTTCATGTGACACTAACGCGAAAACGGACTTCATTTGCGTCAGTGGAAAGCATACTTACACTGTCTGAATCGTTCCCTATTCTCTATATAGTGCACTATGTGCCATTCACCATGTAGAAACTAGTAAATGTGTGAACAAATTACCAATTTCAGCCGAGGCTTCAGCGTCTGTAAGAGTGTAGAAGAAGGCGGGACTTCAGATTCTAGAGAGCATTTGATTGGACAGCAGATTTGACGAGAAACTGAAGTGCGATGTGATGTCATGAAAATCAGGGATCCATTTTAGAGGAAGTGAGAGACTGTAAGATTTGAATGCTTATATCTCCTAAATGCGAATTTTGTCATTGTTTCGGAACACACCAGCTTATTCATAACCTTAAGGCTAACATATTCATACTAAAAGCTAAAAAACTTAAATTGTGATTTCAGGGGGACTTTAAATAGATGGTTTTACCTCCTTATTATGCTGACACCCTCACTGTTTAATTAGAGAAGCTATTTCATTTGCAGTGCCTTTCTTTAGTGTAGAAATGCTTATTTAAATTACAACTTAAGTGTATAAATTTGTAAATATATAGGCGTGTATGTATATAGAGTATGTAGAGTGAGAGAAAACGCCCCTCTTAAGGACAGTGTAATTTTTTTTGTGAAACAAAACTTAAATGTGTCTAGAATTGTTATCCTAGTTTTCAAATAACAGATAAATATGAATATTTATTAATGAACCATGCTGAAAATAAGCCTATTTGAAAAATGATTATATTTTCCTTAAAGCTGCAGTTTGTAAGATTTGCCTCTTTGTCGCCATCTCTGTTTGCAACCTGCAATTGCAATTATTTGCGGAATTATCATCTTTACGTGGGTTGTGCATCGGCACGACTCCTCAGCACAGATGAATCTAATGTTTTCTGTCAGTCACCGCATCGGTGTGGATACTGTACTTCAGAATCATAGACTGTAGTCTTGGAAGTATGACCAAAATAAGATTTTTCACCAGAAAATGTCATCTGAGCAAGTAAATCCGCCACTTTTGTTCTGACCAACTGAGAAAAAAAGCATTACAATAAATCGTGCAGCCAATGGTGATTAAATCTAATGATCACTTAGATATCACATCAAACTGTTATTGTTATACTTGTTTCTCAAATTGTTAATGTTAACAACATCAGCATTGCGTGACTATGTGTATTCAGTGTGTATTAGCGTTACCTGTAGATTTAAATTTCTGTACAGTCTAATCTCTAACGTTAATTTGTCATACCATACAATAGCATCCTCACATGATATAGCCTACTAGCTGGGACTCCTTCTTCACGTAAACAGACGTGATGTAAAGACGCAAAGACCAACGGCGGCATGCTCATACTCATTTCCCGCGGAAACCTACCAGTACCACTCGGATTATAAAACATTATTACAAGCTTACTGTTGTGAATCGGGCTAAGGTAAAGAGATAGTTTTAAACACTGGCTGGTTATGTACTTGCTCAATTATTGATTTTGGATCATTTTTAACCAAAAAAAGTTACGAACTGCAGCTTTAAATAACATGTACTCCTTAACTACAGGCCTTACTATCCAAATATCATGTATAGCTGTGACTTTCTGCAAAACGACAAGCTTTAAAACACTTTTTTTCTTATTACTGACTGAAAATTACATTGTGAAAATTATTCACAGTGAATACTTCTACATCACTCTTGTCAGCTTAGTCCATAGCAACAACAAAAACATATCTTGACTTTATCTAGTGGTTAGGTTATTATGGGAAAAACAGTAGGGGGCATTTTACCCCAAGGGGGCGTTTTCCCCAACTCTACCCTAT
>RJVU01007700.1:914664-939571 GCA_003731715.1 Anabarilius grahami | reverse complement strand
AAAACAACCCAATCGCTGGGTTTGTCCATTTTCAACCCAACTTGGGTTGTTTTTAACCCAGCATTTTTTAGAGTGTATAAATAAATAAGTTATATATAAATTATAATAAATAAATAAAACAAAATATATAATTTATTTATAAATATTGGTTATTTAGATAAAATAGGGCATGACGTATTCGATTCTGAGGGAAATGTATGTTGCATTATATAAAAACGTCTCCCAAATGCATAAATGTGAATGTACACCTTTATTTGCCCCATTTCATAAATGTTGCAGTTAGCACAGCACGGAGACGTTCAGATGTTGTATCTCATCTCTATCAGATGCAGCCACGTGTGAAGTAATTGTGTTTCAGCTCAATATCACACTGAGCAAAGTCAGTGCGCTCGACACACATCGCTCTAGTTTACATAGCTTTAGCGCAGATCTGTAAACTGTGTTGTGAGAGATCTGTCCGATTATTTGCACACTTGTTATGAAACTCCGGCTGGAAGGACTGACCCTCCGTCCATAAAGCTATAATCGGAGATTACACGCAGAGAGCTTGTTGGGTTTTCCCCTGCAAGCTGTTTGCTTTAGCACAATATGGAGCTATCATAACTTAAACAACCTGCTTTTATATGTGATTTTTAATTTCTCATATCAGCCAGATCTATAGAACACACAAAGAATGAGAGCGCTGTATATTCAGAGAATAGTTTACACAATGCCATTACCCTTATAGCATGAGAGACACTCTGATTGTTTTTGTATGTAGCGGTAGATTAAATATTATATTACACATTTAATTAAGTGCAGACATTAGACATAATCTAGATTTTTAGACCAGAGGAAAAATAAGGTGTACTTGCTGTGACATTCAGGTGATGATCAGGTCTCTGCCGGACAATAATAATAGTGATGCTTGCCACTAAAAAGACTTTTAAATGGAAATAACTGAAATTATGTTTGATATTATTAGATTACAGAATTTCTGTTGCTCAAAGAGTAGAGCATGGCACTAGCAATGCCAGTGTCTTGTATTCGATTCTTAGGTGATGCAAATACACAACCAACCAAATGTTTGGAATAATTAAGATATTTTAATGTTTTCAAAAGAAGTCTCTTATGCTCACAAAGGCTGCGTTTATTTGATCAAAAATAAAGTAAAAATAGTAAAATATTATTACAATTTAAAAAGCTGTTTTCTATGTGAATATATGTTAAAATGTAATTTATTCCTTTGATCAAAGCTGAATTTTCAGCATCATTACTCCAGTCTTCAGTGTCGCATGATCCTTCAGAAATCATTCTAATATGACGATAAGAGACTTTAAAAAAAAATATTATTCAACTTTTTACTGGTATAGTGTAAATGCAATGCAAGTCACTTTGGATAAAAGCATCTGCGAATTGCATACATGTAAATTAAATTTAAAAATATATATATTTTTATTGTGAAATGTAATTCTGTCATGATTAGATGAGAATAAATAATTTAAAAATGTCTTTTTGAAGGTCTCTGGTTGATAAACAAACACTTTTTTAATCCTCAAATCCTGGCAAAAGTCAGAATGACTTTTCCAGCTTTCAGCAGCTTCATTTCAGTGCCTTTCAATCACAAAATCCTTCCATGGTGGCATCAGAAACCATGAAAAAGTCATTCTCTCTTTTCAAGCCCTTTAGGAATTTTTTTTTTTTCTTGCCCCAATTTTTCACATTTCTTGTGAAAGTTGTTGTGAGGGCCGAGTTTCCCTCAGGGGCGTTGAGAGCGAGAGTGAGCATTGGGAGGTTGAGGTTAGGCCATGGGTTTAAGGCCACACTTTGATCAGTTTGAGGAAAAACTAAGGCAAGCATCACTATTATTATTGCTCATGCACTAAACCAACTCAACATGTAACTTGTCCTTTTCTAAATTATCTGAATGGTAGTACCTCGACACCACCCAGAGCATCCTAGCAACCAACAACCACTTGCAGATCACCTTAGAAAATGCATATGCCTGGCAACCATACAGAACACCACAGCTATCACCTAACAATCACCGTAGCAACTTTGGAGTTAATATTGTGCCATAATTAAACAAACAAATCCAGCATTTCGCAAACAAACATGATCTGCTTTGCAAAGAAAATCTCGACTCACAAACAAACAGAAAGTGATGTGCAAATACAAAGGTCAGTTTGAGCAAAAACGCAGAGGAGTAACAAATATATGTACTGTTTTACAAATATAAATAAATGAGCCTACATCATATTTCACAAATAAATACAAACCATCCTACAAACACCATAACAAACACCCAGAACACCATAGCATCTCTGCATTGAGTTTTGCACAAATGACTCGCCATTGTGCTTGAAACGACAATAATAGAAAAAACAATTGGCACATAAATGTGTTTTTCAGCTCAGGCCGTCTGAACAGCTGGTTGTCATTAGCTCTGAAACTTTTACCTCCTTATTGTGTCATGTAGCATGACTGTGCTAAAATAGAAAACCATTTCTTAGTCACTTTCATGTGTCTTAATTGCATGTGAAGGCCTTTCCACCGATTGTAGAGCTGCAGCATACGATTTGGACGTAATGTTTGTGGTTATGTTTTCCAAGGCAATCATAAGACCAGTCTGGAATGGTCATTTTTTTTCCAGGCCAGTGTAAATGGTCAAACGCTCAGTGATTCTTACGTTAATCAGAAGCAGCCTGGAATCTTTGGATGCCTTCTGTCCTTCTTGCCTCAGACCTCACAAACAATAATGCTGGATGTGGCTTATTATGATTGGATCTCAAGGTTTTCAAGATAATAAAAAGACACATAGCTAGATGATAAGTGAATGGAAAGTGTGTTCCATGGAAGAAAGAAAGTCATACACGTTTGGAACGACATGAGGGTGAGTAAATGATGAAATTTAACTGCTGTCCTTTCATGAATTTATTCTTTTATCGAAAGGGTAAAAACTTCACTATTAGATCTCACCATATTTGATTACATTAAAGGGTTGGTTTTTAAGATTCTGTAATCATTTACCCACCCTCATGTCGTTCCAAACCCGAAAGGCTTTCGTTCATCTTCGGAACACAAATGAAGATCTGTTCCATATGAATCGAGTGGTTTAGTCCAAATTTGAAGAGACATGATCGCTTTATATGATGAACAGAGTTAATTTAGGCTTTTATTCACATATAAACAGAAGCTCCACCGAACCTGCTTGACATGCGAAAACAAACCTCTTGCTGAAGCTCAAACGTGCTGCGTAACACACGAGAATGAACCTCATTGGTTCTTGAGGAATCTCAAATGTGCTGCGTAACACGAGAATGAACCTCATTGGTTCTTGTGGAAGCTCAAACGTGCTGCGTAACACAAGAATGAACCTCATTGGTTCTTGCTGAAGCTTAAACGTGCTGCTAAACATGAGAATGAACCTCATTGGTTCTTGCTGAACTTCAAACATGCTGCGTAACACGAGAATGAACCTCATTGGTTCTTGCGGAAGCTTAAACGTGCTGCGTAACACGAGAATGAACCTCATTGGTTCTTGCTGAACTTCAAACATGCTGCGTAACACGAGAATGAACCTCATTGGTTTTTGCGGAAGCTCAAACGTACTGCGTAACACGAGAATGAATCTCATTGGTTCTTGTGGAAGCTCAAACGTGCTGCTTAACATGAGAATGAACCTCATTGGTTTTTGCTGAAGCTCAAACATGCTGCGTAACACTCAAGAATGAACCTCATTGGTTCTTGCTGAAACTCAAACATGCTGCGCAACACAAGAATGAACCTCATTGGTTCTTGAGGAATCTCAAATGTGCTGCGTAACACGAGAATGAACCTCATTGGTTCTTGCGGAAGCTCAAACGTGCTGCGTAACACGAGAATGAACCTCATTGGTTCTCGCGGAAGCTCAAATGTGCTGCGTAACACAAGAATGAACCTCATTGGTTCTTGCAGAAGCTCAAACGTGCTGAGTAACATGACAATGAACCTCATTGGTGCTTGAGGAATCTCAAATGTGCTGCGTAACACAAGAATGAACCTCATTGGTTCTTGCGGAAGCTTAAACGTGCTGCTAAACATGAGAATGAAATTCATTGGTTCTTGCTGAACTTCAAACATGCTGCGTAACACGAGAATGAACCTCATTAGTTCTTGCGGAAGCTTAAACGTGCTGCGTAACACGAGAATGAACCTCATTGGTTCTTGCGGAAGCTTAAACGTGCTGCGTAACACGAGAATGAACCTCATTGGTTTTTGCGGAAGCTCAAACGTGCTGCGTAACACGAGAATGAATCTCATTGGTTCTTGTGGAAGCTCAAACGTGCTGCTTAACATGAGAATGGACCTCATTGGTTTTTGCTGAAGCTCAAACGTACTGCGTAACACTCAAGAATGAACCTCATTGGTTCTTGCTGAAACTCAAACATGCTGCGCAACACAAGATTGAACCTCATTGGTTTTTGTGGAAGCTCAAATGTGCTGCGTAACACTCAAGAACGAACCTCATTGGTTCTTGTGGAAGCTCAAACGTGCTGCGTAACACAGGAATGAACCTCATTGGTTCTTGTGGAAGCTTAAACGTGCTGCGTAACACAAGAATGAACCTCATTGGTTCTTGTGGAAGCTCAAACGTGCTGCATAACAAGAGTGAACCTCATTGGTTCTTGTGGAAGCTTAAACGTGCTGTGTAACACAAGAATGAACCTCATTGGTTCTTGTGGAAGCTCAAACGTGCTGCGTAACACAAGAATGAACCTCATTGGTTCTTGCGGAAACTCACAGAGAAATCTGAACATTGGATAAAGCCAGGTTCAAAATTCTTGTTTGATTTTGTTGACATATTAGTTTAATGTTTTTACAGAAGGGATTTTGGATTTATCTTTTTATCCTTCCATAAAACAAAAAATACTGTCAACAACCAGAAAAAAACTAAAACATTTTGAACATGTTTTTAGGAATAAAATGTTATATAAAACAGGCAAATTATATATGAACAAACCCCCCTGTTAAACCTTCAGAATACAGATAAAACTGTAAAATGTGGTGTGTGTAAAGATGCTGAAGTGGAGATTTCTGGCTAAAACTCACCGCCTTTAAAGATATGGATTGTAATTGAAATCTACAGACGCAAATAGATAAAGTGCAATAAAATAAACATTTATATTTGGGATGCTTTCGTACCACTAGTCTGAAACAACATGTTATGATAAGCCAAAGAGCCCAAAAATTCAAAATTGATTAGTGCATGAAAACCCTATATTTTTGCCTGAAGTGTCTAGTGTCTACATTTCTTCATTTACATAGATCAGGTTAAATATATATCTTTTGGGCAGGTTTATGCCGTTTTGTGCACTGTAAATGCTGTAAATGCTCACGTTAACCTTTCTACTGTGATTCAAAGGTGAAAAGTTTCAGCTAATGAGTCAATATAAGAGTGTTAGTGGGTGCTGCACTTGTAGGACTGTGGCTTTTATGCAGTAGACTCAGACTTTATGTGTGAGAAAACCCAGATCTGTCTTAGATCCATCCTTTCCTCCTCTTAAACACTTGTGTAAAAGCGGTTTAATGTGTCCGTTGGCAGAAGCCTGGTGTGACCAGCGTGCCGCCCGTCTGAATGCCCGTCTGCGATGGAGGATATTCTCACATGTGGTCAGCTTGTGTAATGGAAGTGGCTCTTTTTCACTCGCAACATGACTGTTACCTCCAGTAAAAGGAAATGTCACAGTAACCTTTGATTTGGTGACGTTCCCACAATAACTCACTTTGCATGCAATATCTTTTGAATTTCCTCAAGGCATTAACACTGGGCATTTTTACAATGTGTTGTTTTGTTGGGATATCACATCTCACTGCTGCATCTCTGGCTTTTCTCAGTTGAAAGCAAATTAAATTGTGGTTTGCACCTTAACTGTCTATTCTTATATAGACCACAGAAAATCAACCTCAGATCAAGGTTATTATCGTTAACTAGAACTTAAAGGATTAGTTCACTTTGAAATGAAAATTACCCCAAGCTTTACTCACCCTCAAGCCATCCTAGGTGTATATGACTTTCTTCTTTCTGATGAACATAATCGCAGTAATAATAAATATCCTGATGTATCCGAGCTTTATAATGGCAGTGATAGGGATCAATGATTATGAGCTGAATATAGTGCTTCCATCCATCATAAATATGTGCTCCACACGGCTCTGGGGGGTTAATAAAGGCCTTCTGAAGTGAAACGATGTGTTTGTGTAAATAAAAAAAATCCATATTTAACAAGTTATGAAGTAAAATATCTCGCTTCTGCACGAGCCGCCTTCCGTATTGAAGTTTACGAAGAAAGTGTGAACTGCGGTCACGTCAGTTACTCTTCTTCCGTAAATTGAATAGGGAAGGCATAAGACGTAGCATAAGCTTTGTGAACTGAAAGAGGTTTACACTTTCTGTGTACATTGAATACAGAAGGCGGCTTGTGCGGAAGCAAGATATTTTACTTCATAACGCATCGTTTCACTTCAGAAGGCCTTTATTAACCCACCGGAGCCATGTGGAGCACATATTTATGATGGATGGATGGATGTGGATGGAAGCACTATATTCAGCTCATACTCGTTGAACCCTATCACTGCCATTATAAAGCTCGGATGCGTCGAAATATTTATTAATATTTCTACGATTGTGTTCATTAGAAACAAGAAAGTCACATACACCCAGGATGGCTTGAGGGTGAGTAAAGCTTGGGCTAATTTTCATTTGAAAGTGAACTAATCCTTTAAGGCTATGTTCACACTGCCCATCCAAATCCGATTATTTGTGTATCCAACTGGAATCTGATCTATATCATTGACAGTCCACACTGTATATCGCAACTGTTCGGATCTGATTTGTGTGTCCCGTGGCGCTCTTTTGTTTTCGGTGTAGCGCCGAATTCTGTGGCCCACCGGATTAGTAGGAGCTGTAGTGACGGTAGGGTTAGGATTAGGATTGGAATTAGGAGTAGGTCAGATTAGCTCAGTACAGCGCCTACTAGGGTCACATAATTCGGCACAACACCGGCACTTTGCAACAAAACAACCTTTTTTCTGCAGTGACTTTCAGCATGTTTCCTGTAACATCATCTGACATGTTTACGTTTTACGTGGCATGAGAAAGTGACAAACCACACAAAATCCGATCAAAGCGGTCAGACTGAAACGGATTTCAAGAAATGCGATTTTTTTAATAGGATTAGAAACCACATAGAAATGTAGCTCAAAATGAATTCGTAAACATTGCATTTCATTTTTATTTAATTTTTTTTGCCGTTCACACTCGGATTCCAATCGTATATGCACAAAAAATCGGACAGTCTGAACAAGGCGTAACTTTCTACATTCAGTCCTGAATGTTCCCTAATGTGTTGAGGACAGGTGTCAGATGATTTGAACACTCACGAACGCCTCTGCAGCCTTAGGAATGATGTCATTCCTGCTTTAACCTCATGAATGTGTAATGTCTGGCTCTGGGTTGAGTTTCAGAGCCAGCCTCACGTCCACACTAAGCCTGTCTGCATTTTAAAACAATAAACTAATTAACAAGTAGAACAAAAGGGCAAGTGGTGCTTTAGTCAAACTGAAATTTTGAAACATTTTGATGACAAGATTCTATATTCAGAACTATATTCTGGTTTCAATTAACTCTTCCATATCGCTCTCATCTTCGCTTTTCTTTCTTTCCTACAGGTGTGTTTCTTATATTACAAAATCCATAAAGTACCACAAGGAAAATGATAAAAATGACACCGTCAGGAGAAGCATCACTGAAGTCATGAAAACACGTGTGAAGCCCATTTTCAGTGGTACTTTTTAGCCTGTAGTGTCATCCTCCAGTCATTCATCTGATCTGTTAGTGAAGTAACAACACATGATTTGAGGAATCATTCATGTCTGAAACACAGACACTGCAGAACAACACACATACTGAACGATTAATTCTTAGTGGTGGAGGTTTGACCTTATTCAAATCCAAGTTGGGTAATTCCGTGTCAACTCAACCAGAGGTCCCTGGCTCAAATTTTTGATTTTGTTAATATTTGTTCTGTAGAAAGACAAACATACATAGTGATGAAAGCCAAAATATTAAATGTCACCGATGTATATTTATCAGGTCAAATCTCAGGTCAAAATGACAATTTCATGCAATATCAGGGGTGTAAAAATGACTTTAGAAAGATGGCATCATTATTTTATTTTCACACAGAGATTGGTAGGTCTGTTAGTAAAATCTGTTGACTTTAGCAATCTTCATTGCATTATATGCCAACAGTGACAGTTCAAAAATGACAAAAAGCACTTCTTGTGTTTTTTCCCCCTCGAGTTTGCATGCCTGTAACTCAAGAAGTATTATATACAGCTATGGAAAAAATTAAGAGACCACTTAACATTGATTTCTGAACTTGGAGTGGTCTCTTAATTTTTTCCATAGCTGTATATCTTAAGATCCTTTTAGATTCAGTTTTTTTTATAAACTTTCCTTTTGGTATCTTCATTTTAAAGGCTCTCAATGGTTTAGTCCCAGAGATATGGAGATCTTAATGTGGCTCCATGCATAAATTGGTAAATTGTACACATTCAGTGGTCAAAAACCAAATGTGTGTCACTTTTCATACAGCTGACACTTTTTTATTATAAAGAGGAGTATCTAAAAAACAAATCCTGTTGAAACTAGAAATGTATCTTGTGTTTTTCAATCAACACAATTGCTCATACCTGTCTGAGTGCCATAAACATTCCTTTTCCAATGTTTGCATGCGTGTAACTCTAAAAGTATTCAAGATATCTTAAAGGATTAGTCCAAGCTTTATAATAACAGTGAACGGGGGCAACGAGTATGAAGCTCAAGAAAGTGCATCCATCCATCATAAATGTACTCCACACGGCTCCAGTAAGTTGAATACGGAAGGCGTTCTGGCGGAAGCTAGATATTGTACTTATTAAATATGGATATTTTTTTACACAAACGCATCACTTCACTTCAGAAGGCCTTTATTAACCCCCCGGAGCCGTGTGGAGTACGTTAATGATGGATGGATGTGGATGGAGACACTTTCTTCAGCTTCATACTCATTGGATGCGTCAGGATATTTTTTCAAATATCTCCGATTGTGTTCATCAGAAAGAAGAAAGTCATATACACCTAGGATGGCTTAAGAGTGAGTAAAGCTTGGGGTAATTTTCATTTTAAAGTGAACTATGAAGTTAAATCTCTAAAATATAAAATGTTACTACCGTATTTTTTTACGGTAAATTTCTGACAACCACAGCTGCCTGTTTTTGGGGGTTTTTTTTTACCATAAATTTCATTAACTTTTCAGTAAATTCCTGCTTCCTCTTATGTCAATTCAAAGTCCAATTCAGCTTCCTGTCTGTTTTGGCCAACGTAATTCAAATTCACACACTCATCCATTGAAAGTGAGCAGAGTTTTGACCTCATTCTCTGAGTTGCACACATTTCTACAGCTCCTCTGATAGACATGATCCTGGTTTGTAAAATTAGCTTGGATCACGGCATTGTCTGCATATGTCCGTTTGAGTTAACCAGTCTTACTTAGGAACGCCGAGGTCAGGGTGAGAAGCACGTCTATCCCAGAGTGCTTGGGAACCCTTGTGCGTCTAATTCAGATGCATGGCTCTGATTTCAGCGAGGGATTACGTCTGTCTGCCTGGATGAACCGCACCTTGCTCTCTCATAACATTTAAACACTTTTCCGGCTGGACCCACAGCATCCGACAATCCCATTGTCTGTTTCTGCTCTGACAGCAGCACAATTATATTTAGCGTCATATTCGAAAGACTTGTTGGATAGACAGTTGATCTTGTTTGCCAGTATTGGAAGTGTTCCCCGTAGGTTTTGCGTGTTTGTGTAAATCCAATTAAAGACCGCTGTACGTCCCAACCACAAGCTTCCCTCACAGCTGCTTATTATTTGTCGTGGAAAAAATGAAGTCTGAATTTAGCAGCCTGAACTTTTCTTTAAGAGGTCATAGAGTTAGAGAGCATGTTGTCCCTTGTGAAAAAAGAAGTGTGCTTAATTGTTTTCAAATCTTGAATATTAATAAAAAAAAAGTATGAAGAGAGTACACTTTCTATGTTAAGTACACTTTTAAAAAGTACACTTTGTAATAATGAAGTAGAACATGGAAGTTACTGAGGTAAACACTGCACAATGGTATCGCGCTTTACAACATCGGACACATAATGGTAATTAATATGATTTGCCTTTTGCTTGACTACATTATCAAACAGCTAATAATGTGTTGCTAATATTACAAACCATGTTCCCATTCACCACCTCAGAGTCAGACCTCTGCCTTCTAACAATCAGTATCCTTAGAAACGCTTTGAACAACTCAGAACGTCAGTGGAGAAAGTTCATCATAACATCGTAATATTTCATCATACACCTGCTATATTGCTAAATTTACCAGATTTTTCATTTCAACAGAAAAATACACCGGTATAATCTGGCTTCTCTTGAGACTCCCCTGCTTCAGAGCGCTCATGCTAAAGCCCGCCGGCACGCTGACGTGATTGGTTACAAGGTAGCTTGTGATGTCAGAAACACCAGCGATTTCAAACCATGTTTTTGAAACTGTCTGTATTTATAAAGATAAAATACTCAGCAATGGTGTTGACTTATGAATTTGCACATGGTTTGTCTTAAAGCACATTAAAAACATCACATAGACATATAAACAACATTAAAAACTTGATTTTCACCACAGGGGGACTTTAAGTTGGTCAAAAAGCACTCTTAAGTTCAACTAATTGCATTTAATATAAATTTAAACTAAATTTAAATTTTAACTGCAAATAACATGTAATTCAGTGTTAAAAAACCATCTCAGGTTATGACTATAACCATAGTTCCCTGAGAGAGGGAACGAGACACTGCGTCCGGAAGGGGGTGCTATGGGAACAAAAGCTACAAAACGGGTTCCTCCCATAGCGCCCCCTTCAGGACGCAGTGCGAGTTCCCTCGAAAGGGAAATTACATTCAGTTCACACTCAAGTATGCTCTTCTAATATTATTTCCGTAATAAGTACTCTATTTAAAAGTGTGCTTCTTTTTCACAAGGGGTGTCATTCGACAAACAGCGTGATTGGTGTTTGAGCGGAGATTGATGAAAAGCAAGAGGGTGGGCCGTATCAGAGGCACCGGCAGCTGTGGGGTGACACCAGAGGCTCTCCGTCTCCCACCCCCTGAAAGAAGAAAAGCGAGGGGCTGGATGCACCGATTCATGGTTAATCAGAGAGGCATTCAGTGAGTAGATCAAGCAGACGTCTGCCAGAGTCTGAATTAGGGGTGATGGCACTGCACATGCTCAGATACATAAGGCTAATTCAGAGGGAAAAGTTTGCTCTTTCATAGCTCAAGAGATTTCATAAATATAATGTTAAGTTTGTCTTAATTCCTAAAAGTAATGAGTCAGTAGTTGTCATACAGTAAGAATATAGAGCTGTAAAATGAATGTGGAGCAGCTCAGATCATTTGATCTTAGTAGAATATGATGAGAATATTTTTGAGTTCATATTGAGATCTGTGACTTTTGAGACTTTTTTGAGATCATGTGAGATTGCTGGGGTTTTATTAGTGTTATTTATATTGTATTATAGTTTTTATTCATATATTCTCAGCGGAAACATCTGAGCAGTGTTGTTTTTGTATTATTTATATGCTGTTACAGTATTTATTAATATTTTGAATTAGCTTTTTTTTATATATATATATTTTCTGCTTTCATTTTAATTCTATTTTGTTTTAGTCATTTTATGTTCTTTTGTCAATATATAGTCAAGGTTTTTCCATCTAAAATTGTAATTTATTTCAACTTTATTTCAGTTAACAAAAATGTTTAATAGTTTAGTTTGTTAACAGTAACAACACTGCATCTGAGATAAAGGAAAATGCTCTTAAAACACATTAATTGTTGTCTAGGAGATTCAACTGAGATTTTGAGGAAAATATAGGCTTTACTTTCTTTATGCAAAATATATTTACCCCCTTTGATTTTGTGAGATTCACCTCTAAAGAATCTATAATGTGACATCAAGAAGCAAATAGCAACCCTGTGCAACTGATTTCTGAGAAGAAATCGGTCTGTTTATTCTTGGTTTGGTGAGTTCGCTCGGGCCGTATACGGTCTTCTGTCTACATCAGTTGTTGTGCGTGCAGAGTGTGGTGTTCGGATCCCGGCACTTCAGTCTAGTTTGGTTTCGATTCTGTGTCAGGATTCGGACATTCATGCTCCATGTGTTTGGCTGCGTCCGAAATCGCATACTCTCTTGAGTAGGTACTTATTTTGAATAAGTAATTACCTCATGACTGCTAAAAAAGTAAGTTCTATATAGTATGAGTGTGTGTAGTATGAATGTAATCCGGACATACATAGTAAAGTGTCCATCGTATGCACACTTTAAAATCTCACCGGAAGTAGTAGGACTTTTTGCCTACTCTTTTATGAGTACTGTGAATTCAGACATACCTCTTTTGTCACATACTGTTTTTCACCTACTACTATTTAGTATGGAAGTATGCGATTTCAGATGCAGCCTTTGTCTTCTGTTGTGAGCGCATGGGCCGTATGCTCTTCTGTCCGTGTGTGTGTAGTGTTCTGTGTAGCACACAGCTTGCGTTTTTCATTGGCTTGCATGCTTTCATGTTTTGTGTGAACTTGCGGTTTATGAGTTTTCCCATTAGCTGTATGTTTGTGTCTTGTTTGAGCACATGGCTTGTGATCGTGTTTTTGTCATGTTTGTTTCTATGTGCCACGTGCTCTCCTGTCTATTGTCTTAACCTCGCCCTTCTTGTTATCTGATTATTTGTTGTTATGTTTTATTTTATGATTAATAATGCCCATCGCTTTGCGTCCTCACCTCTTCCCTCAACCCCAACCCTGACAAGAAGGGTTCTGCATGGAAGAACCATTGAAGAACCTTTACATTTAATAATGAATGAGTCATTTGCAGAAAACCAAATGTGGAGGACATGAATCCCCCCCCAAATATTTTAGTTCAGCCTCTTATAATCATTTTTCAAAGACGGGCCGTTGGTGTGCAGGACGTTGATGAATGTGCAGCTTTTGATGTGCGCTGTGCACTGCTGCTCATACATCATTGTGCATCAGTCTACAGCTTTACAGTAAAAATCTTTTGCTGTCCGGTGGGACTCGGCGAGGACAGAAATGCATACACACAGTTCGGTTAAAGAACACACAAGCCTTTGACTAAACACTGCGCTGAAAAGCATCAGACACCTGCCGCCTCCAGCACCCCAACACTGCTGTGCTTTCGCTGGCATTGAATGTGATGTTGTTACGGCTCTCAGAGGTGGATAGAGACTTTTTAAAAGGGTCAAGAGCAACATTAGCTCCACAGTTTACACTTTTTTTATAGCCATAGATTTTGCTGCTCATGATTCAGAGAGTTGTTGTTTTTTTATTAGTGCTGCCTAAACTGTGAATGAAATGTTTTCTGTAGGTTCCCATGATGCAATCTAATGGAGGGATTGTATACTTTTAGGTTAAAGATTTTAAGTTAAAATTTATGTGTGTGTTTAAGGAAAAAGTACATGTTTTAGATGTTTTAACGTCAGTCAGTTTTCACCTTTTAGTTTTTTTTTTGTTTAATTTATCTCAGATATTTCTTGTATGAAAATAGAAACAAGTGAGACGATTGTTGACAAAGATATTTTATAGTTAACTGTTATAGTTAACTAACAGGGTTATTTTAGTCAACTAAAGCCAAAGGAACTTTTGTTACTTAACGTAATATAAACTTGATAACATGTTCCTTAAAGCCTTTTACATATAATGGATTTTAAAATATTTTGAATGCATTAATTATGCCTTGTAATGACCTTATATTGCATTATATCGTCTTATGAATAATTGCAACCACAGTTATAATACATTATAATACTTATCTATTCATTGCTACACCTTTAAAAAGTAGAATGCATTAAAACACATGACAAACAACCAATTTTAGATCTAACAAGGAATCTGCAAATATTATTTATGAAAACTTACATAATGAACACCAAGTAAAGTGTTACCATAAAGGTTATTGAAAGTAAAATATAAAAAAATAGTGGTTTACTCAGTAAACATACATCTGTGACATTTAATATTTTGGCTTTCATCACTATTTATTTTTGATTTTCTACAGAAAAAATATTAAGAAAATCAAAAATTTGAGTCGGAAAAGTTTCCAAGATTTGGTTGATTTGACACAGAATGACCCTATTGAGATTTTCCCTGAATCCCGCACACAATGGATAAGGTAAGATAAGGTGAATAGTGTAAAATGGGACTCTATAGCTATATATTATTTGCTCAGAGTAACCAGAGGCCCACATGCATACGGCAGCAGCTGCTGCGAGTCACTAGACGTCAGATGCACCTCGTCTGTTTAGATGGGATGTCAGATCTTTGTCCTATTCTCCATTTCTCGCCTGAATCACAATAAGTGGGTCACTGTGTGAATACGCTGCAGCCTCAGGCACGACATCACAACACAATAACACACCTGCCAACGACAACACACAATCAATGTGCAAAATGTCTGCAAACACACACACACGCACACACACGTCTAATTGTTTGATCTAGATATAATATATCTAGAATATATATCTAATTTTATAAGATTTTAATAAAAAAATACATATTTACATTTATAGATCTTATATATATAAATATATGTGTAAATCAGCAATGCTGGTTTGGTATTGGTGATATTTTTTTAAATGACACTAAAACACTATTTTTTTTTTTCACTTTTATGACTTATAGCTACTGTAGACCTATATTGTTTTTTTTAGAGCTTTTTTTTGCTGAATTATAATTTCTAAGTTGTTATATTAAAATCTGTTTTTTGTCGATATAACTTCAGCCTCCACAGACATAAAATGTTAATTGCTGTAATTTACTGTCTACTTTATAATCAGATAAGTTATGATTATTGCCATTATAGTTAATGTATTGATGAAAGAGTAAGAAATCCAGTCAAGTAACATGAGCTATTTAATATTCATGAGCCAAGCCTTCATTCAGCTCTGTCATCACTCTGTTTCCTTCTTGTTGTTCAACAGCGCCACCTGCAATCTTGTGTTCCCATTTAATACAGCACTAATTCTGTTAATGAACATGGACGCTATAAAGTGAAGTCTCATAAATGTTTTGAAGGGCAGCATTGCTGCACAGAACAGTAGCCTATTACTGTATTTAAAATGAATATGAATTGTTAATCTGGTAAAACATCATTTTGAATATTCAAACTGCATTATATTAAACCATTAGATGACTAACCTGTCCACATACTCTTCATTTTTCACGGCATGTACTTACTCAGATCCATATAGAGTCACTATACGCCTGTAGGAAACTATCAATCAGTGACACACATCAACAGCGCCTGTGTGTTATCATCACATAACATCAATTTAAAGGACATTTGTTGATGGAGCTTGTCATCAGATGGTGTTTTGATGAGAGATATGTCTGCCTTTTTTAACTGTACATTTTTTAGCATGTAGGCAGCAGGATGCTTTTGTTGTATACATGTATTCGGAAGCAAACTGGTTTTTAGGTGTTTTCCCTTTTGTATGTTAAGGAAGTTATAGAAAGATTATTCAAATGCCTCAGTTTTCATGTAGCTACATGTAGGCCAGCCTTCATCATCCTAAAGTTTTGATCTGAAAGTTTTGGTAACACTTTATTTCGATAGTCCACTTTAGACTACTGAAGGCTACATACAGGGTGGCTCTAGTCCAATCAGATTGACGGCTGGACCACCCAATGACATTAGACAAAAAAATCTGGGCTTTTTTGACTTGTGAGTGGATTCTAACTTAAATGGCCATGTCTGTGATTGGCTACATTGCTCATTGCTGCAAAACCCCCGTTGTAAATAGAAACCTTTGATGCTCCACCTATGATTATTTACCTTCGTTCATTGTTCTTATTCTGTTCATTGGTTATTTTATTTATGAATGAATTTTGTTGTTATCATGAAACTGTTGACTAACAATAAATCACATTTAACTAATCTTAACTGTCAAATTATTTTTATCCCATGTATTGTAAAATGATGTAATTTGAAAGTTTTATTTAACCAGGTTCAACTCACTTTAAAATTTCTGGCCTCACCCGTTCACACCAAGAACGATAAAGATATAGTTCTAAATATCGTTCTAAAAGAATAGCACTGTCCACACCACAGCTATATGGATAACGATATATTATTATGATCACTCTTAGAATTATAATTGTTTCCAGCTGTTGAATGATAAAACACTGACAGCCAATCAAAATCCATTCTATTTTAAGGGCTCGAACATTTAAAATGGCAGATGACATTGTGGAGAAGTTAATCACCGAGGTCCAGAAAAAGCCACCACTGTTTGACAAGTCAAACCCCCTTTTTCAAGGATACTATAGAGAAAATGGATATATGCAAAACAATCGGTCATACCCTTGGAATAAATGGTGAGAAGTATTAACGATGAGATTATTATGCAGGCTAGCAAACAGTGTAACATAAAATTATCTCAGGTATCCAGCGCTAGTTTTGACAACAATAATTATTGGCTTGCTTCCTTTGAAGTTGCAGCGAAAAAGATGAGGCGTTGTTTTTATCTCAATATGACTATAATGACTTCGTCAGCTAAATCAAAGTCCATTTCACAGAAAGTCTGTTCACTCAGCGGCCATATTTGCAACGCTTCCGGGCAGCTATTTTGGGCATCCAAGACCAAGTCCTATGTATTTTAATGGGGGAATCCTGAAATCTCAAAAACTGCTTGGCAAACTCACAATTAAATAACATATTTCAAATAGGCAACAAAATCTGACATGAACTGTCCCATAAATGTTGTTTCTTATCCTCAAATAGTGTTTAAAAGGCTTATTTTTCAGGCTAAGTGCTTGTGTAGTCCTAAGAGCGAGTCTCAGGTTTCGATGGGAACCGGAGCCTCTAACGGCAGCTGCAGTGACGCAATGACTTTATCAATCAGTGATTGGCTCTTTTACTTAGAAGGCGGGAAGTATTCCACCATATTGCGCGTTGCAGTTTCTCCCATTCATAACTAATAGGAGTGAACCGTCTTTCTATATCTATAGTCTATCTATAGTCTTTGGCTAAATTCACTGTTAGATTAGATCGATTACACTAGCTATTCACTCGAAACATAGCATGCTGAGGACATCTGCTGGTTAAAGCCATGTAAATGCAACAAGAACAGCACATGTTGTACACGCTTTGAAACCACAGCGCGTGAGCTTAGAATAAACAGACCGTTATCGTTCGTTGATGTGGATGCAAATATAGTTATTGATATAGTTATCTTTATAGTTATTGTTCTTCCACTTTAGACATTCTGCCGTAAGTAACTTTGCAACTACATGTCAGCTAACTTTCATTAGAGTATTAGTAGACTGTCTGCTTAATATCTGCTAACACTTTATTTTGATGCCCCCAACAGATCTACTGATTATAGCTTAAGTAGCCTAAGTAACTTGTCAACATGTCAACTTATTCTACTAACCCAAACCCTAATGCCTAACCCTCACCTAACAGTCTAGTAACAGTTTACTACTATCTTCTAATACTGTAATGAGAGTTAGTTGACATGTAGTTGTAAAGTTGCTTATGGTTTGTAGAATATCTAAAGTGGACTATTGAAATAATGTAACCAAAGTTCCCGCTGAAATGCTTAAAAGTTGTCTTGTAGACAAATAGAAATTGTGCCAACATAGGATTTTTACATATGCTTTCTTAATGATTTCTATGAATTTTAAACCATCATCAATTATGCAGCATAGGTGAATGAACTCCTCCAATACACCGAAAACAGTAAAAAATAAAATAAAAAAGCTACTGGAAAAGGTACTGATCAATTTCTGCCAGGACATTTTCCGTAAAGTTTACGAACATTTCTTTAACCCTAAAACACAATACAATGCATAATTCACAATATGGGGAAAATGCCTGTGAAATGCAAAATGGAAATTCCTACATATTAACAGTACATTGGACCCTAGTAATAGAGACTTTTACTGAATGTATGTTTAAAAGCATCCCAGGATGCAAAAAAGAATATAAGAGAGTTTTCATTGGTGTTGCACGTGTTAAATACAATATAATTCCCAGACGTTCATTTGTGTTGTTTCAGAGTTGATTTTACTATTACTCTAAAATGTGGAAAATTAATAATTATCTTTATTCAGTACAGCAAATCTTAATTTTATTATTTATTTAATTTATTTTTACAGTTTATAATTTAATGGAAGATCTGGCTTGGCTCTTTTATTTATGATCTTTCTTTTATGATCTTTCTTCAATTTCAGAGTTTAGTTTAATTCTCTTTAAAAACATCCAAAAATTCTCTTAAAGAATCACCTAGTATATGTTTGCTTTGATATTATATCTGAACACATGAAGACTCAAAATCAGGATGGGAAAAAGCTGATCAGTTTTGTCAAATGCTTAGTTTTCTAAGCCTGTCTCCTGACAAAAACATTGCATGCGGCGCCTGTAGAGTGTGGAAAGTTACTGGAGCGCGCAGTCGCGCGTCTCTCACAAGGAACGTCATGGCAGTGATTGACAAGCCAGAGGGCCAATCGTTTATGCGATGATCGCGTAAACGATTGGCTGATGTTATTAAGGCCCTACCTCGTGCACAGATGATGTATATTAATATTATTCCTTTCAGTGCACCTAATAAATAGTCTTTTATCAGTTAGTAAAGACAGTTTCAAGTAATATTGCAAAAATGTATAAAACAAAAAATCCTCTTTAGCACCTTTAACACTTTGTAAAGTTAAAATGTCCTTTGTTTGAATGAATAAATCGCTTGTAACTTGTGTGAGGGCTATTTCTGCGATCAGACCTATGGGAACGCTTCAGCGCACACACAGGACACAGGACAGGCTCAGATAGTTCCTCATAAGAAGAACTTCCTCTCTAGCTGTGAGCTTGATCAGATTCCCATCAGAAATTCCTGACATTTTTTTGCAACGTTCCTTGAGTTCCTTGCAACAGCAGCATGTGGATTGTCTGCGGGCGGCATGTTCGCTGCTGTTAAGCGGGCTCCACACCACAGACCCCCTCTGGTTCTCAGGATGTCTGTTTCTCAGCATCGCTGTCTCGCTCTCCTGCTCTTTGTCTCTCTCTCATGCACATTCCGATCCGAGGTTGCCAGGGCAGCGTCCAAAAATCCCAGCTCTCCAGTAATGAGCCTGTGAGCTGGGCATGAGCTCCTGGATCAGTTGAGAACTCGAAAGGGCATTCTTGGGTTCATTTAGGGGGCAAAGGTGAGGTGTAAAACTCGCTTTTGGCTTTGATTGTCCTCGAATGTCCCATTAGTATGAGGATTCAGGATAGAACATTTGAATGATTGACAAAAAACTGATCTGTTTTGTATTCATGTTTTTGCATTAATCTTTTTAGGTATCAGAGAGATGTTTGCAAAGTTACGACGCTCAAAGTTCAATGCAAAGGGAGATATTTTCTTTTACAGAATTCTCTTTTTAGGGACTACAATGAGATTCTTCCCGGGTTGGTGACATCACAAACCCCAAAATTTACATAAACCCTGCCCCCGGGAACACACAAACAAAGGGGGTGAGGCCATGTTGGGCTGCTTTAGAGAAAATAATAGGCTTGTTCGAGATGCACTGGCGCTGCGCAGACCGATCGGCGTATGACATCAAAGTACCGCGAGAGCGATTCAAAAGCATAAGGAGTCATATGCTCTCCAATCGCTCTCACTGTCATTTTATGTCATATGCCGATCGGTCTGCGCAGCGCCAATGCATCTCGAACAAGCCTGAAAGGTTGTTGTAGTCGAGTGTTGTTACCATGCCATCATTTTACTGCTTTACAATCGAGGGTCAATTCAATGCTTGATTTGCACAAAAGATGAACATGACGGCACATGCTAGTCGATGAGTTGAATCAACTCCACAGCAACTACATAAATTTATCCACTAACCATTCAGAAACATTCAGTTTCATTCTAAAAGTTGTAACTTATTCCTGAGTCTCTCCATCAGTGTCGACTCCGGTTTGAACAATGTAAGGCTGAACATCGTTACTGACAGTTGGGTCAGAGGCATGTTTAGCTTTCCTGTAGCTCAGTGGTTAGAGCGTAGCACTAGCAATGCCAAGGTCATGGGTTCGATCCCAGGGATTGCACATACTCGGATACAAATGTAAAGTATAATGCAATGTAAGTCGCTTTGGATAAAAGCGTCTGCCAAATGCATAAATGTAAATGTAAATGTAAATGTTTAGACTGTGTCACATTCAATTACACTTTTTAATCATTTGGGAATTGAGGATACTAACTATTGCGGTTTTGCAAGTGGAATTTTTGCCCAATCTCACCTGACACAAGACAGCTGTTCAACAGTCCAAGGTCGTCCTTGTCTGATTCTCCTTTTCATGATGGGCCATACATTTTCAATAGGAGACAGAACGCTGTTATCGTGTAAATGAAAGGACAAAATGCATAAAAAAGCTTTCAGTTTTTAGTTGAAAAGGGTGTCATGTAAACAGTCTGCATTGGGTCAGTAACTAGTTGGCATGTCTGTTCTTCATAACAAAAGAATGAAAGTTTAAACATGCTAATGCGAATAGCCTTTCTATAGTTCTGTTGTGTTTGTTTCATGTTTGTTATGAGAATTGAAATTACTTTCTTTTCCTCACCGGAATTCCTACACAACTTGTAACATTCTAAAACAACATTCCAAAGCAATAAATACTACATTAAGGCAATACTAATGCTGCGTCCCAATTCGCATACTATCCCTCCTAAATAGTATTCGAAAAAATAATTAGTGTGTCCCAAATCGTTGTATGTTGAAATGAGCATTCCAAAGATACCCGGATGGTCTACTTTTTCCGGTTAGAATTCGAAGTGCAGATCCGTGCACACTTCTAACGGCTAATATTGCCCATAACACATTGCGCTGTGAACAAGGATTCGATTAGAACTACAAATATGAATAAAAAGTGTCAAAAAACTACAAACATGACGGATATGCGAAACCGACGGTTAAGCAGAGCGGTTAAGATAAAGGGGCTTGAATGATTAATAATCAGTATGTAACCTGACGAAAAGATATTTATTAAATGTTATCCACATTATATTTCATCTGCAACCGCATTGTGAACTTTTATAACGATGCGTTTGGTCATTAACTTTTAAATGCATCATTATGCAAAGATGAGGCGAGTTCTCCGCACGAAAGACCCATGACTGGCAGATAAACGTGCGACTACATTTCTCTCCGAAATGGTAGGAAATAAAATTGAATTGAATGTGGAGGATTTTAACTGTGACAAGATGATTGACAGGGTAGTTTAAATGGTTACAGGTTGCGTAACTAAGAGACAGAACGTCTGTTAAAGACGCAATTATGACGAGGTAGTATGTCCCAAAGCTTGCATACTCTTCTGCTACACACTCAAAAGTATATACTCTTTCTTTACAAAAACAGTACATACTTTTATGTATGTAGTATAAGTAGGCGAATTGAGACGTAGCATAAGATAGCATTTTATTCTATGCGTGCCTGTCAATCAACATTTGAGCATCACCCTCAGGCTGAATAACGCAAGAACGTTAGATCTCTGCATGTTATACCTTCAATTGGAATATAAAGCTTATAAAATGTTTATCATAAACTAGGGCCAAGTCCCAGAATCTGCCCTACCCAAATTTACGGTCAGGAGCCGCTACTGCATCTGAGATGAGCTCTAGCCCAGAGAACTCAGCAGCATCTCTGCATTGAACAGATGTATAGCTTTCTCCTTGTGTAACAGAGATTCAAGTTGCATTTCCTGATGCAGAGTTGATGTTAAGTGACAACAGTTTTCCAAAATCCTACATATTGTGGGGGGGACAGTTTGGACGTTTCTTATTATTGTTGGTGACTTGTCCCCCTCAATGTCTATGGTGGTTACGTCCCTGATGATAGTGATATTCAACCAAATGCATAAAAAAGCCTCTTTTGGAAGACTTGTTCATTTTTTCCTCTTCTAAACTTTCCTGATTTACTTTGTTTGGTTGGAGTTGGACTGACTGAAACATTGAACAGTGAAATCAATATGGGTTCACAGGCCAGAGGATGACATTATCGAAAAGAAACTGTTCTACCAATGATAACGCAGGGAAACAGGCAGATCGTCTACCTTGTGTGAGATTCATTAATTTTCTCAGACGGCGTTTGAGTTTAGCAGCAGAATATCAATAGCCATCTGAGAGGTGCGGACGGTGCAATCAGTCGGCCTTCAGGGGAAAGATCATCAAAAAACTTATTAACAACGATTTGTGGAGGAAAAACTGTTGTGAATTCTTATGAAATCAGCCAACCTTTCCCAAATCCGCACAAAGGCCACGGCGCAATACCGAAATAATTTTTCACTTAAGGCACTCGTGAGTCAACACACCAAAGGTCGACTCCCAAGGTAGCGCAGAAGAATGAAGACATTAAATGTGCTCTATGTATTGATTGGTTTGTTATTAGTTGGGGAGAGAGGAGAAGAATCAAGGCAGAAAAGTTGTGTGATGAAGACTCGAGGTCTAAAGAGCATTCTGCAATAAAAGGAGGGTTTGGATCCCACGGTAGAAAAACAACTGTTGATGCTAAACTCAACATGGAGGGTTCAAGCTTGAAGTCCTTTAGTAAGACATATAAGACATCTACAAAGAGACAAAAGCTGTGTTTTCAGAATGGCTGTGTGATTACTGTACTCTGAGTCCTCCATTCATTTCTGTTATTGTGGTATCATCTATTTCAGATTCATTCTCTGAAAGGAACATAAAAGCAAAGGTGGAGATGGTCTCCTCCTGTCTTAGTGGCTGATTCTCAAGCTGGATAAGGTTGAAAAGAGTATCATGATGGCCACATGAGACTAGACCATGTTTGGAGGTTAGTATGGAAAATGATTCATTGCTATACCAGACACTTTCCACATAAGAGATTTTTCAGGAGTTTTGCACAGGTAAGCAAACAGCACCCATACAATTGTTTGTATGCATAATAATTGCACAAGAACTGGATTTTTGTAATGTTATTTATGATTTTATACATTTTAAGGTTCCATTAATTAAGTTATTTAGTTAGTTAATGCAGAAGAGCTGCTGTAGTAGAGTGCTGTTACCATGCTGTCATTTTACGCCGGACTGCTTCACAAACCATCAGTGTCGACTCCGGTTTGAACAATGTAAGGCTGAACACTGTTACTGATAATCCTCATTTTGTCTGCGTGAGATTCTCCAGCTTTGTTGTTGTTAAAGGATTAGTTCACTTCTGAATGGAAATTTCCTGATAATTTACTCTCTTTCTTTCTTCAGCCGAAAAGAAATTAAGGTTTTTGAAGAAAACATTCCAGGATTTTTCTCCATATAGTGGACTTCACTGGGGTTCAATGGGTTGAAGGTCCAAATTGCAGTTTCAATGCAGCTTCAAAGGACGGTACTTCCACCTACGTCACGCGTGACCTTATAATGCAATGCGTGGCGCAGTGCAGAGCAGCGCAAGACAAGCATTTGTGGTTAAAAAAGTATACTTTTTTTTTTTAATGACTGATCGTTTCGCTAGACAAGACTCTTATTCCTCGTCTGGGATCATGTAGAGCTCTTTGAAGCTGCACTGAAACTGGCATTTGGACCTTCCGCCCGTTGAACCCCAGTGAAGTCCACTATTTTTGTTTTTGTTTTGCTCAAAAACCTTAATTTCTTTTCGACTGAAGAAAGAAAGACTTGAACATCTTGGATGACATGGGGGTGAGTAAATTATGAGGACATTTTCATTCAGAAGTGAACTAATCCTTTAAGCCAGTGGTTCCCAATCCTGGTCCTGGAAGCACCCTAACACTGCACATTTTGCATGTCTCTTTAATCAAACACACCTGATCCAGGTCACCAGCGAGCTGTTACACATACAAAAACAGCGTGTTTTTGCTCACACCCATACAGGGTAAAATTTGACAAGCTATAATAAATTATCTGTGGTGTATTTTGAGATTAAATTGTTTTGTATTGGCCTCTATATATAAGCCAATACAACTAAAAAAAAAACAACTAATTTGTCAAAAACAAGAGACAGAAAAGGAAATCAAAAAACAAAATGAAAGGTTCAGATGATTGCAGGTGAGATGGGAACGCTGTATGTGAGAGAACAAGAAAGAGAGAAAGCCTGTGGTATCAGCATCCACATGGTTTGCATTTCTCCAAATCCCACCAACAATCTCCTCAGAACAGAACCGGTCAACACGGAAATCCAGATGAAGATACTGCAGGGGACAGAGCATGATGGGACATGGGTTGGGATTTGAGTCTTATTAAAACATGCTTTATATGCTCCTGGGATTATTGTAAACTCGGAAAAAGAAACAATCTTTTGCTTGAGCAAAAGCAATGTAGATAAGATAATGATCAACAAAGATTTATGACTGATAACTAAGTCAAGGACAGTTATTGCTTTTGTAAACAAATTTACTTTGACCTGGTCCAAAAGAAAAAAGTGCTATTTAAAGTGTTATTTCATATGATAAACAACCAATTCGTCATTGTAGAAGAATATTAAAAAAGACTAAAACATATCCAGACATTGGAGAAGTTTGGGAAGAAGCCTGAATCATGATGTCCTAATGTCTCTTTTCTCTATTTTAGGCTGATGTCCAAGACCCCCTGATTCAACATGACAACACTGCCCTCCCGACCTCCTCATCCTCAACTAAAGCTTCTGCTTAATTCAATTCAACTCGTAACTGCGTGGAGAGTCTGGGTAAATATTATCATAAACTTTTCCACCTTCCTGCAATGACAGATATTGCCATGTTCACATGAGATGCTCATGTTTCACCAAAAAAAAAGAATGTTCAATA
>RJVU01007700.1:901089-913276 GCA_003731715.1 Anabarilius grahami | reverse complement strand
TTCATGAGCTGTATGCCAAAATCATCAGTATTAAAACAATAAAAGACCTGAAATATTTCAGTTGGTGTGCAATGAATCTAAAATATATGAAAGTTTAATTTTTATCATTACATTATGGAAAATAATGAACTTTATCACAATATGCTAATTTTTTGAGAAGGACCTGTATATATACACACCAGATGTTTTATTAAAAGGTTAGTTCACCCAAAAATGAAAATTCTGTCATTAATTACTCACCCTCATGTCATTCCAAACTCATAAGACTTTCATTCATCTTTGGAACACAAATCTGAGAGATTTCTGTCCCTCCCTTGACAGCTATGCCACTACCACTTTGACACTTCAAAAAGTTCATAAAGAGATCGTAAAACTAATCCATATGAATTGAGTGGTTTGGTCAAAATTTTCTAAAGAGACACGATCGCTTTATATGATGAACAGATATAAACATTGATCAGCGAACATACACAGAAACTCAACCAAACCTCAATGACACGCGAAAACAAACCTCTTGCTGGAGCTCAAGCGATCCACGAAACACGAGATTGAACCTCATTGTGTCATTCAGGTTCAGTTGAGCTTCTGTTTATGTTCGCTGATCAATGTTTATATGTGAATTAAATCTGTTCATCATATAAAGCAATCGAGTCCCTTCAGAAAATTTGGATTAAACCACTTGATTCATATGGATTCGTTTTTCGATCTCTTTATGAAGTTTTTGAAGCGTCAAAGTTGCAATTGCGTAGGCTGACTATGGGACAGAAAGCTCTCAGATTTCATCAAATAGATCATAATTTGTGTTTTCCGAAGATGAACGAAGGTCTTACAGGTGTGGAACGACATTAGGGTGAGTTATTAATGACAAAATTTTCATTTTTGTTTGAACTAACCCTTTAAGTGTCATAAATAAAGAACCTCTTGACAATTTCTATAGCCTTTCAGCTATTAAATAAAAAAGTGCTATTTTTTAAAGTCTATATCAGTTTTAATATATTATGCAAATGTATGCATTTTAATAAGGTAATGCTAGATTTTTGGAAAAAAAAAAGTTTAAATGTATACTTTTAAGTTAAAAGTTTACATTTTTTAAGTTTGAATGATGTCATGCTAGAAAAAAACATTTCATAATTTCATTTTTGATTAAAGAAATTGTGGTAACACATTACAATATGATCTCATTTGTTAACATTTGTTAATGCATTGTTAGTTAATAAAAATCCAGCTGTTCACTGTTCATGTTAGTTCACTGTGCATTAAGTAATGTTAACAAATACAACTTTTGATTTTAAAAATATATTCGCAAATGTTGAAATTAACATTAAATAAGATTAATAAATTCTGTAGAATTATTAGTTCATGTTGACTAATGTAGTTAACTGTCTTTCTGACCTGTGATGTATTTCCTGTTGCTCTGATGGTTTAATGAAAGGTGAGTTCTTCAGGCCCACGTCACGTTCCCCCCCCCCACCCGCTGTAACCTTTAGCAGCCGCTGCGCTGGGGGCACAGACAACAATCCCAGGATTCTGTGTGCTTTTGTCCGGAAATAACAGACACAAACTGGGGGTCAGACGCTGAGCTCTGGAATTCAGATCAAAGACGTTGTCTGCTACAGCAGGTGGGGATGCTTAGGTTTAATCAAAAGATGATTGCTTTTGTTTGGCTGCTGTTTGACTTCTCTTGTTTTTCAGTCTTCTGCTTCAGGTCAGACATGACATTTTTTTGCTACATTTTGAGATGTGACGCCAATTCAACAGGTGAACCGTGGATCAGTGTTGCTATTTCTTTGTATTATATAAACGGTACAAAATTATTGTAAATTTGCTTATTTGAAAATCCTACAGTATAAATGTTTACTGTAAGTTTCCTGACCTTATACATTAAAATAAAAATGTAATTTTAAAGTAAAATATTGTTTTTAGCAAAAAAGCAAACTTATGAAAATATTCCCTTATACTTTACAGTGAAAATTAATAGTTCATATTTCAAGGCAGTACATGAACTGTTACAGTGTTTTACTGTGAATGTTTTAATCCATTGTAATGGTGAAATTTATGTAAGTCAATATGTGGTCGTTGTAAATTGTACCTGTTTTGTGGTATTTTGATGGTACATATTAATACAGTAAAAAACAATTTACAGCCATTAAAATGCCTTTTTGTAAACTACAGCTGCCAGTTTCATAATACAACTTTAACAACAACAAAAAAAGGTTTTACAATCTAGACCCCCATTCAAAAGTATTGGGGTTGGTAAGATTTTAAAAAATACAGTAAAAACATTAAAATTGTAAATATTATTACTATTAAAATTTTTCTGTTTAATGTTGTAAAATGTAATTTATTCCTGTGATCAAAGCTGAATTTTCAGCATCATTACTCCAGTCCTCAGTGTCACATGATCCTTCAGAAATCATTCTAATATGCTGATCTGCTGCCATGTTGAAAACAGTTGTGCTTCATATTTTTGTGGAAACATATATTTTTTTCAGGATTCTTTCTTCTTTGTAATCATTATCTGGTGCTTTTAGGTAAAGTGACATTCTTTTAACGGGGCGGGGGAGCTTTTGATTGGACAAAATCTTTCCCGGCGCTCTATCCCATGACCTCAGATCTTCATCTAAGGGATGCTTTAAGTGCATATCCGTGAGTGAATATCCAGTGGGGCCTCTCTAGATCCCAGCAGATGTTCCCGTCTCTAGTCTTCTCGATCCAGGGATCTGCAGGTCCAAACATCTATCCATATAAAACTCCAAAAACATACCTATACATACAATTCACTGCAGTTTCCAGCTGAAGTGAACTCTAGTGGCAGTAAAAGGTCAACAACATTTAGCCTATTCCTTTTCACATAAATTATGATTACAGATTATGGACTGATTAAGACTATTTTCCTTGCACAAAGTTCTGACCTCAAAATGTTTTTACCAAAAGCGCATTATTTTTAAAATAATTTTGTGTTTTGCAGTGCACCACATAACCAGCTCTATACATATCGATTTTCTGACGTAGTAAACTTGCTCAGTACCTCATGTGTAACGGAGTTTGATTGACAGGCGATCTAACCAATCATATTGGTATATGTATTGTGAAAAGCGCTATACAAATAAATGTGAATTGAATTGTAATGTCCGACAAAGCAGTCAGGGAAGTAACGTAGGTGGACTTGAAATGTAAAATCATTTTGCAGAAATGTAGCCACAGGCACATTTTCCCAACAGTCCTCCTCGAAGCTTTTGCACGAATGAAGAAAGAAGAAAAGATTTGCCCACAGGTCAGTCTCCTCTTACAACAGCATTTGTGAAGCTCCAGCCTAAACTCTGTGAAGCTTTCGCCAAAGTAGTAGGTTTCAATCCAAGCTCGCTCCGTGCCAAAAGCCCTCAGTCATTCCGAGTTCCTTCATTTCGGAGCTTCCCAAGTTCCCGACCCCAAGCCCATCTCCACCTTGAGCTCACGTGAGACAAGGCCCGGGTTTTATGAAACAGACTTTTGTTCTCCACGGCTTGGCCCGGGTCTCTGAGGATGAGAGATGCAGTTAATACCCAGGGAAGTGGCCCTAATCGCCCGGCGCTATTACTGCGGCCAATATCAGTGGGGATGACAGACTTATTGATTCCAGAGCCGCAGGTGGACACAGGTGACTTCCCGCCTCCACGGCTCGGGTTTGATCTCCGCTCGGCTGGGCAAGAACAGCTCTGTCTCACCTGCGTCGTGGCATGCAGAGTCCATCTCGAACCATTAGCTCCAAGACTGAGCTTAAGCCCTCAATTGGAGCTGATGAGTCCTGAGTGTACAGCTGATTGAGACGCTACCCAAATTTGGGGATTGTGTGCGTGTCTCTACAACAGATAAAATTCTTCTATATATGAGTATTTAAAGGTGCACTCAGTCATTTTGTACTAACTAAATTTAAAAAAAAATAAAAAAGAAAGAAAGAAAGAAAAAAGATCAGCACTTCTGAGAAGCATGTGCATGTGATTTTGAAAGCCCAAACATCATTAGTACAAGTCCAAACAATGACCATTATATGGGTGTGTGATTGAGAAACATAAATGACAAAGAAAAAAACAACTAAAACTTTTGTAATTCTGACATTTAGAAAATGATGTAAAAATACAGTAAAAACTGTTAATATGAAAAATATGAATTTCTATGTATTTGCAGTGAACATTAATTGTTGATTGAAAATACATTAAATGATGCAGTAAAATACTGATCAAAAAATATGATTCATTGTGATTGTTTTAATGCAATGTGTGGCCAACAGACAAGTGAAAAAATGTCCAAGCAAGCAGCCATGTCCAAACAATGACCATTTTATGGATATGTGTAGTATGAGAAACGTAGATGACGAGGAACAAAAAAAAGATTTTTTTTTTTTTAAATAAATGGAGAAAATGGATGTTTGATATGGTTATGGAATATATGTGATGTCTTGCAACATATGTTTTTGTTTTGGTCAAAAATGCGATTAAAAATAAGTAAAAAGAAAAGAAATCAATTGTAATCAGCAATCAAGGGGCCAAGCACAAAAAAGGGGCACAGTGAGTTACACAAGCATGGCTGGGTCATCACCCAATTGCAACAATGAGTAATTAAAGACATTTTTAGATTGTTTTAGGCAAAACGTCTGAGAAATCATAAATACAATCACTAGTAATAATTTTTTTTACCAATTGGTAGCGCTGTTACCAAATTGATGTCATGTGGTTAGTGTGAGGTGACAATGGCAAGTTTGGTGTCAATATGCCAAAGCGTGGCAGAGTTACAGCCTCAGAATCATCTTGGCACCATACCATCAAATTTGCTGATGCGTTATTCGAGAATGATTTGGCCAATCAAAAAAGCTTCTTTTTTTTTTTGCCAGCATGGTCTGAAGAAGATCTGAGCTGATTTTTTATGAAAATCGGACCAATGACCTAGGGGGAGTTAGAAAAAGTAGTTTTTTTTTTAAAGAAATTCAAAATGGCAGACAGCAATTTGGACAAACCATTTGTTTCTAGCTCTTATGGTTCAAATGTTATTTGCATAAACCTAAGTGCAAATCCGGACAGTTGGTGGCGCTAGAGTGAATGAGTTAGAGACTCCAAATTTGCAGTGGTTAATGTTGAGACTGTCCTCTATCTGTGGGCCAAATTTCATCATTTTCCCGCAAGCGGTTCTATGAGCTGCCTGACTCAAGAGCAGAAGAAGAAGAAGAAGAAGACTAACTAAAGCAGCAGCAGTTAAACATCATGCATCCAGGCTGATAAGTGTCACAGAGTCCACAACCACTGGTACTACTGGGATATATATGAGCATCTTTAATAAACTTGGCTGATTTTATTTAGGGGAGCCAGGTAAAAATATACATTTATTACAAGATTCTTTGGAATTACTTAAATGGTCAGTCATGGCATTGGTCTTTAGTCAAATATAGACTGTTGTCAAAAAAAAAAATCTATCTGGTCCAACTCATCCATTTGTTTAATTTCCTATAAGGAAATTCATGCATGGGCACAATTTATTATTATCTACAAAACTAATTTCAGGCATTTAAGCAAAAGCCTTTAGACCAAAAGATCACAAGAAAAATGAATTCAGTTAAACGTAGGGTAGTCATTTTTCAGCGAGGCTAGCAATAGCAAGTTAGCTTTGAAAGCATAAGATCCCACCCTCCCTTCATCACACCTCCTTCAAAACACATGAGGGAGCAAACAGCAGGGAGCAAACAAAATAAGAGTGATGAGAGACGGCATTAAACTATCTCATGTCTCAAAGCACATTACATTACAATAATAATGAACATAAACAACCTAAACAGCACCGACTTGTACCACCTGACTGCTGCAGATTCATTTCAGTGTTGATAGTGCGGCCTTTGCAACGCATAAATTCGAGTCACGAACCGCTCCGAGTATAATGTCACAGGTTTCCATCTCTTCCGAATTACGGTAGATTTAATAGTTTACTATTTCTTTTGGTTGAGGAGGAACTGTAAAACATGGCTGCTGTTTCCAGTGCGGTGCTCGTGACTGACGTCTGTCTAACTCGGCATAGCATGAAACGCGCTGAATACGCGTGAACAGTTTGGAAAGTAGTTAAATGCTTGTCAGTATATTAGATCTGTGCAGTATGTGCATTTTTAGTCTTAAAGTGACAGCAGCCTAATAAACCTGCTGCTTTCTCTGTCATTTAATGTTAATCAAACAACAAAAGAAAATGAGAGAATTATTCACTGTTCTTCACTGAATAACTTTAGTATGGAAGCTTGTTTCCACCACTAAATAAAAATAAAAAAGGTAATTGCGACCTTTTTATCTCACAATTTTATTTTATCTGACTTTTTTTCTCAGAATTAAGAGATATAAACTCGCAATTGCGAGTTATAAAGTCAGAATTGTGAGATAAACTGACAATTGACCCTTCGCCGGGAGTTTGATTGACAAGCGATCTAACCAATCATAACGCAGAATCCGCCATTTTGTCCGACAAAGCAGTCAGGAGTTAGAAGATTAATCTCGGTGGACTTAAACTTGAAAAATGGTGTGTACTGACGTCTTTCCGCACTTGAAACAACATTCCTTCTGATGTTCATTCATGTTTATTTGATGCTATAAATGAACTAGTAGGAAGAGATGATCGGTTCACGAGCCGCTTGAGCTGAGGCACTACAGCAATCTGTCACGACACATTAAAGAGCCACAAAGCGATTTTTATTGTTCAAATTTCTTTAAAAAATTAATTTCACAATTTGAAAGCTGGGACTTTGTTTAATATCATAAGTAACCTGCTCTGTCTTGTCTGTCGACATGTTGTCAGTGTCCTCTTTGATCCGCAATGTATTTTTCACTGTGTGTGGCGTGACAGCACCATGGCTTGTCGGACAAAGCAACAGTAACTTAGGGGGACGGGTCTTTGCGAAGGGTCAATTGTAAAAATAAAGTCAGAATTGCGTGATATAAAGTCGCGATTGCAAAAATAAAGTCAGGATTGCAAGATATAAAGTCAGAATTGAGTTATAGTCAGAATTGCGAGATATAACTTTGCAATTGCGAGCTATAAAGTCAGAATTGTGAGATATAAACTAGCAATTTTACTCAAAAAGCTTATAACTCGCAATTCTGACTTGATTTCTTGCCATTCTGACTTGATTTCTTGCAATTGTGTTTATATCTCACAATTCTGACATTATAACACGCAATTGCGAGTTTATATCTTGCTATCTGTGAAAAGTAGTCAGAATTGTGAGATAAAAAGTCGCAATTACCTTTTTTGTTTTTTATTTAGTGGTGGAAACAAGCTTCCATATGATTTCATACAAGTTGATTTGTATACAAAAATTTACGATTTTCAAATGAATATAAAGGACCACCCCTAACCCCGCCCCTAAACCTGCCCATCACTGAGGTTTAAACAGATCGTATGAAAATGTACAAATGAGGTCTTACGAATTCACACAAATTAGCAACCATTGTGTTGGGTTTTTATGAACACACTGACAGGGGCCCCTGACAAAGTTTTACTTTGTATATATAGTATATATATATTCTCCATATTCATAGAGATAGTTTCAGGCATCTCGCAATTATTTCACTCTAACTTTTTAGTAACATAATAAACCAATAAAGAGAATTCTTTTAAATTTGAGTCTTCTTTTCAAATATGTAAAACATAAAGCATACATTAGAAAGTAAGATGACAGCTTCCTGAGCCACAGGTGTTTGTGATATGGCTTCTGCTGAGTCAGATGTATTTAGCACATTAATGCTTCATAAGATGGTGTTCGAGCGATTCAGTGGTCAGCGAAGCAAATTAAGGATCAGTATGATCTAGCGTGAGCAGTTTGGAGGACTGTGCACGCTAAGTGTTGGCAAGGTCTCTCCGGAGTTATGCCATGTTTTGTGCTTCACTCGCTGTCTGTCAGTATCGGTGAGATTGCCGGTAGGAATATAATCATACACCATTGTGCTTTCCTAAGATCTATAATGGAACCCCATTGAGTTTTCTGTCACCGCTGGCCTTGATAGTGTGTCCATCAAAATATTGATTCAGTACGATATGTAATGGCACATGGATTTTCTGCTGAAGGTGAGGAGTGATGGACAGAAGCTTGTTCTCTTTTCCTGCACGACCCAATCAAACCTCTGGACTCTCATTCTTACAGCTGAGGGAACGGATTTTTATTGTTTTATGGCTATTGAGCTTCAGAGAAGGTTAAAGTTGGAATAATATTAATCTTTAAACCAACTCTGACAATCTATAGACTTCCCCAGAGAAAAAGTTTATTGCTCGTGGTTGTTCTTTTGTAACTCAAGAGGCTTGATTGAAGCATCAACTTTGTCTCAGATTTTTTTTTCTAAAATTCCAATCTTGACAAGCAGCAGTTCTTCATTCATTCTTCATATAATCTCACTGCTGTCTAAGAGAAAAATTTGCCTCTCTGTGCAAATGATATAAGCACCATCCCACAAAGTTATATTAATAGGAGCAGTTATGAACATATCTGGTGTATACATATATCAGATTAATAAATAGTCACATTTATCTTCATTCCAGAAAGATTCAATATGGGTAACTGAATCATATTCATTGTGTCTGTATGAATGATAGCATTATCAGGTGACTATTGTAAGCAAAATGAGCTCAGTTACACTCTAACAGCTTGCCAATTTTATAAGACAACATGTAGCCTATATTTCATAAAATCTGCAGTGATGTAGAAAGTCAACATGGACAGAGCAAACAGACGTTGTGCTTGAACAAACAATAACATACAGAATTATGCCAAAATGCCCATTTGGTCTTGTACCCTCATAGGAGCAGTCTTAAATTAGTTAAATAACGTCTTAAATGAACTTAAAGAGTTGTAAAAAAATGAGATGCGCGTCAGATCTGCGTCATGTTCTGCAGCAGCAGTTCTTAAAGTCACAGCAGCCTAATAAACCAGTTGCTGTGATGTCATTAATGTTAATCAAAGAACAAAGGGAACAGAGAAACTTGTAGCCTTAATAAGAATTTATATTTCATTTATAATTTATGCATTGAAGACTGAAAGTGTTTGATAACATACATTTAATTTCTGTATATTTCCTGCTTGTTAGACAAGAAGGCCACAGGTAAATATGACACTTATTATAATGGGTTTATGTGAAGATTGTTTTAAGTTCACTTAAAGCATCAACTTTGTCTCAGATTTTTTTTTCTAAAATTCCAATCTTGACAAGCAGCAGTTCTTCATTCATTCTTCGTTTATTGGGGCAGTCGTGGCCTAATGGATAGAGTCTCGGACTTGTAACCCAAAGGTCATGGGTTCGAGTCTCAGGTCCGGCAGGGATTGTTGGTGAGGGGAGTGAATGTCCAGCGCTCTCCCCACCCTCAATACCACGACTGAGGTGAGACCCTTGAGCAAGGCACCGTACCCCCAACTGCTCCCCGGGCGCCGCAGCAATGGCTGCCCACTGCTCCGGGTGTGTGTTCATGGTGTGTGTGTTCACTGCTGTGTGTGTGCACTTGGATGGGTTAAATGCAGAGCACAAATTCCCAGTATGGGTCACCATACTTGGCCACATGTCACTTCACTTTCACTTTCACTAAAGGTGCAATGTGTAAGATTTTCTGTCCGCTAGAGGCCTATTCAAAACAAAGGTGCAGCTTGATGATGCCAAGTTTGAGCGCGGAATCTTGGGACATGTGGTCTTCACATCACAGCCGGTGGAAAAGAATAGGGATAGGACTTGGGTAGAAATCATGTTCATGGATGCGATTATTAACGTTACTGTAATATGAAGCAGAGCAGGAGCGAGTGTTGTGGGAGCTGAATGAGGCCGCTGGAGCGATTGCGCAACACACCCCGTGAGCAGCGGAACTTTTATTATTCAGTCGCCGGCGCAGCTTCCGCTTTTCCAGTCATGAGTATGAGGTAACACAACTCTGTTTATCATATTAGATAAAATTGAGCGTGTTGAAAATGATGTTATAACTCTGTTACTCTGTGCGTTCGCTCGGCGGCTGCTGTGAGACACTGTTACACACTGCAGTAAGATATATACACTCACCTAAAGGATTATTAGGAACACCATACTAATACTGTGTTTGACCCCCTTTCGCCTTCAGAACTGCCTTAATTCTACGTGGCATTGATTCAACAAGGTGCTGAAAGCATTCTTTAGAAATGTTGGCCCATATTGATAGGATAGCATCTTGCAGTTGATGGAGATTTGTGGGATGCACATCCAGGGCACGAAGCTCCCGTTCCACCACATCCCAAAGATGCTCTATTGGGTTGAGATCTGGTGACTGTGGGGGCCATTTTAGTACAGTGAACTCATTGTCATGTTCAAGAAACCAATTTGAAATGATTCGAGCTTTGTGACATGGTGCATTATCCTGCTGGAAGTAGCCATCAGAGGATGGGTACATGGTGGTCATAAAGGGATGGACATGGTCAGAAACAATGCTCAGGTAGGCCGTGGCATTTAAACGATGCCCAATTGGCACTAAGGGGCCTAAAGTGTGCCAAGAAAACATCCCCCACACCATTACACCACCACCACCAGCCTGCACAGTGGTAACAAGGCATGATGGATCCATGTTCTCATTCTGTTTACGCCAAATTCTGACTCTACCATCTGAATGTCTCAACAGAAATCGAGACTCATCAGACCAGGCAACATTTTTCCAGTCTTCAACTGTCCAATTTTGGTGAGCTCGTGCAAATTGTAGCCTCTTTTTCCTATTTGTAGTGGAGATGAGTGGTACCCGGTGGGGTCTTCTGCTGTTGTAGCCCATCCGCCTCAAGGTTGTGCGTGTTGTGGCTTCACAAATGCTTTGCTGCATACCTCGGTTGTAACGAGTGGTTATTTCAGTCAAAGTTGCTCTTCTATCAGCTTGAATCAGTCGGCCCATTCTCCTCTGACCTCTAGCATCAACAAGGCATTTTCGCCCACAGGACTGCCGCATACTGGATGTTTATCCCTTTTCACACCATTCTTTGTAAACCCTAGAAATGGTTGTGCGTGAAAATCCCAGTAACTGAGCAGATTGTGAAATTCTCAGACTGGCCCGTCTGGCACCAACAACCATGCTACGCTCAAAATTGCTTAAATCACCTTTCTTTCCCATTCTGACATTCAGTTTGGAGTTCAGGAGATTGTCTTGATTTAGGTGAGTATATATATATATATATAAGCTTTCCTGTAGCTCAGTGGTTAGAGCATGGCACTAGCAATGCCAAGGTCATGGGTTCGATCCCAGGGATTGCACATACTCCGATACAAATGTATAGTATAATGCAATGTAAGTCGCTTTGGATAAAAGCGTCTGCCAAATGCATAAATGTAAATGTAAATATATATTAAATGCTGGATGGCTTGTGTTGATAAATGGCATGCAATTAATTTTAAAACGTATTGGAGAAAATTCTGTATTACTGTTACTAAAAATAAAGCTGCATCTGATTATGCTATGTTAGCTACTTGACAAAACAGTGTTTCTCTCTGAGGCATGGTAAAGCATGGTACTCACAAAAAAATCAAGAAAATTAGATTTAAACAATAAGACTAAACGTGTTGAGCTGAGCTATATCAATAATTAGTTTTCCGTCTATAAATGTAACCAAACAGTTTTTCCCTTGTAAATATTAAAGCATCTTTTGTGTTTCCATGGTTTCTACAAAATAAAACCAGAAACCGAGGGTAACACGGGTATGATGCCATTGACAGGCGACTCCTCACAATATATTGGTTAAAATTGCAATTTTCTCATGATTTACAAATAGTTGCAAACATTTGGGATATTGTAAGTACTTAAGTGAACAAAATATATAACACTGGCCTAGTGGTTTTTGGATATTTTACTGCAAAATTCGGTAACGCTTTAGATTACAGCCCGGAAAGTACTGCGTAATTACAACGAATTTACAGCGTAACTCTCGATAATTATAGTGTACTTATACAGTAAGTACGTGTAAGTATAGGGGAACAATATGTAATATGTAAAGGAATAAAGGGGTAACAACAAATTATTTATACTGTAAGTATTTTAGAACTAAGTGGTACTTACAGTGTTATTATAGACAACAATCTTACATTTGGGAGCAATTTAGCGAGAAAATGCACTGATAAAGTTAAGGAAAGTAGAAAGAACTATTGCAGTCTTTATTAATACATGGTGAAATATGCTTTTGTTTCATGTAGTTACAGGGTAA
>RJVU01007700.1:860773-890866 GCA_003731715.1 Anabarilius grahami | reverse complement strand
TGATTAATATTTTATGAAATATATTATATTATATTATTATCATGAAAAAGTACATAGGAAAGAATAAAGTACATAAATACTTCACAAATACAGAAAATCTTTTGCTGTTATCTTTAAAGAGTGCCTGGTGTTAATGTACTGCCTGTAAACTTCACTTAAAAAGCATCATAAAAATACTCCTTATTAGAAAATTTAGATTTTTAAGTATGTAATTTAGTTAAGATTATAATAAGATTGATTAAATGTTAGAGTGTTAAATTACAGGACATCGGGAGGCAGTGGAAGACATCCCTACTGTTCAGATGCACCTGCGCGTCCACTTCAAATTCACATAGACCCGGTGATTCAACGCGATTGGCTAGCGCTTCGCAGGGGGCGGGGTTGTTTATTCGTACAACGCGTGTGATTGGGCAGTTGACCTGTCCATTAGATCAAAGGAACCTACCTGACACTTCCTGCCCATGAATGTTTCGCTTGTTTTGGCAGTATGATATTTGTGTATCTCTGCCATGTTTGTGTACATCTGTCGCAAACGTATTTACATTTTTAAACGTGTAACATCGTCTTGACGCTCTGGAATATTAACCACACGCACTGTTTTGGATTATATGCGCAGTTGAGCCCGTTTAATGGATGACTGGAGGAAGAACGTGATTGTTTCTTCTCATTGATCCGGGATCATACAGTACAAAGATATAAGGTAGGCGAACCCAATTTTGATTTGATTGATGGTATGGATGGGTCGATGGAGTATTGATTAGGAACAGTCTGTGCACGTCATTCATTAAGACGGGTTAGTAAAGGTGAAAGGTTACAGCCCTGTGCGCGCCACCGCGGCGCTTACATGTTGCAAGGTGCGCGTATGATCAGGCGTGTGCGCGCACGAGCCTCAAAATCCTCCTGAGACACAGCAGCTCATTTCTGTCATTTATAATGTTCATGTTGCTTGTTAATAGCTCAGAAGCAGTAATAACAATGACATATTTTGCTTTGCAATATGTTGTTTTGCATAATTTGTAGTGAGTAGCCTATTTGCATGACATTGCTGATACTGTGATATCTGCATGTTATAATAACTTCTGTTATTTCTTCAAGAGTAGTTAATAGTAATTAACATAGGCTATGCATTTTGTCTAATTAACAATGACAAATTATTTTACATAGCCTACAATGCTGTGCGATTTCGTATTAATGAGCTTTCACATATAGCGTTGTATTGCTGATATTGTTTTATGTTTTCAGAGATATTACAGAGTCTTTGTTTATATGTAAACTTTGCAATATTAATAGATGATGCAAATGCCACATGCTTTTTTGAATTTAAATGTTTTCAAAAAATATTATATGTCTGGTTGGTCTGTTCAACAGTTCCATTGTTTGTTTGTTTTAGTTTTTTTTTTTTTTTTTACACAATTTGTCATTTCAGTATCAAAGCAGCTTTTTGTTGTTGAAAAAGCCATTGTTGTCCCAGATGCTGAGATGCGGTGTCTTTTGTACTGCTTGCTATGCAGTTCACACACTTGCATTGCAGACAATGTGAGATGTGTGTAATTGATCAGGACGAAACTTGGAGTAAGTGAGAAGGAATCCAGCAGCTTATTCCTGATGGCTGAGAGCCAGAGCATTCCTCAGCCCAGGAACCGGTGTAGTATTCAGCTGTTGGCCTTATACTCTACAAATCAGTGCAGGTTTAGTTGACCAGGGCAAACGTGAATGACCTTGTCGTGAGTAGATGTCATGAAGTTTCTTCTGGAAAGGTTCAAAAGTAGTACACCTAAAAATGAAAATTCTGTCACTGTTTACTCACCCTCATGTAGGTCCAAACCTGTTATTCTATTAAATGCAGCCAAAGATATTGTTCAGTCAGTGTACTTTTTCCATATCTGGAACAAGCAGCTGCGTGTATATCAATCAGGCATAAAATTATGACCAACTTCCTAATATTGTGTTGGTCCCTCTTTTGCTGCCAAAACAGCCCTGACCCGTCGAGGCATGAGCTCCTCTAGACCCCTGAAGGTGTGCTGTGGTATCTGACACCAAGATGTTAGCAGTAGATCCTTTAAGTCCTGTAAGTTGCGAGGTCCATGGATCGGACTTGTTTGTTCAGCACATCCTACAGATGCTCGATTGGATTGAGATCTGGGGAATTTGGAGGCCAAGTCAACACCTCAAACTCGTTGTGCTCCTCAAACCATTCCTGAACCATTTTGGTTTTGTGGCAGGAGCATTATCCTGCTGAAGGAGGCCACAGCCACCAGGGAATACCGTTTCCATGAAAGGGTGTACATGGTCTGCAACAATGCTTAGGTAGGTGGTACGTGTCAAAGTAACATCCACATGGATGGCAGGACCCAAGGACCCTCCAGCTTGCTTTCTTCCCATAGTACATCCTGGTGCCATGTGTTCCCCAGGTAAGCGACGCACACGCACCCGGCGATCCGTGTGATGTAAAAGAAAACGTGATTCATCAGACCAGGCCACCTTCTTCCATTGCTCCGTGGTCCAGTTCTGATGCTCACATGTCTACTGTTGGCGCTTTTGTTGGTGGACAGGGGTCAGCATGGGCACGGCTATGCAGCTCCATACGCAACAAACTGTGATGCACTGTGTATTCTGACACCTTTCTATCAGAACCAGCATTAACTTCTTGAGGAATCTGAGCTACAGTAGCTCGTCTGTTGAATCGGACCACACGGGCCAGCCTTCGCTCCTCACGTGCATCAATGAGCCTTGGCCGCCCATGATCCTGTCGCCGGTTGACCACTGTTCCTTCCTTGGAGCACTTTTGATAGATACTGACCACTGCAGACCGGGAACACCCCACAAGAGCTGCAGTTTTGGAGATGCTCTGACCCAGTCGTCTAGCCATCACAATTTGGCCCTTGTCAAACTCACTCAAATCCTTAAGCTTGCCCATTTTTCGTGCTCCCAACACATCAACTTTGAGGACAAAATGTTCACTTGCTGCCTAATATATCCCACCCACTAACAGATGCCGAGATAATCAGTGTTATTCACTTCACCTGTTGGTGGTCATAATGTTATGCCTGATCGGTGTGTAAATAATGCGAAGACAACCAGTTCATATTCATGTTTAAACAACACAACACTAATGTTTAGGAAATCAATATTTTGAGGAATAATCCTTATTTCCATGAATCACAGCTTTCATGTGTCTTGGCATACTCTCTACCAGTCTGTCATCATTATGCCTCTCCTGCCACACAATTTCATGCAGCTTGTCTTTGTTTGATGCTTGTGGCCATCCACCTTCCTCTTGATCACATTCCAGAGGTTTTCAGAAGGGTTCAGGTCTGGAGATTGGGCTGGCCATGACAATTCAACTGTTTGTAATAATATGTGCCGCTGTTTTGTTTATGCACGTATGCTTGTGAAAGTGAAACTGATGACATTTCATATATGTATTTGTTTGCTTGTTTGTAATCAATAGGATATTAAATGAACGCAATGCAATGAAATACCGGTTGACCATCAAGTGGCAATTATTTGACAGTTCCAGGTGTTTCTCATTACATGCTCATATGTGTCCTGTTATGTCAGAGCCACACATGTGTACATGAGAGTTCTGTCTGTAGAGTTTCAGTGGTGCAGCAGGGGGTAAATGAGGGCGTCTCTGCTCCCTGCAGCTGTCTGGGCGTCTGACATTACACAAGTATTGATCAGGGAACTTCTCCACTAGCAGGTCATGTTCAGAAGACTGTATTTATATCTCCCACACACACTCGCCACATTGCACCCACTGTCATTTCTGAACTTTAACATCTGCATTCACTTCAGTCAGCGTCATTGACAGATATACTTTAAGGCCTGTTTGGTGTTTGTTTGCTCATTTTTGTTTTGTATGCATCTTTTTTTTGTTTTTTTTTTTTCAGATGATTTTTTTTGTCTTTGTAAATGCAAAGTGTATGAAGGATAAGGCTATCACCAGCATTTTAGTTTAGCTGAATAATTACTGTATTCGTGTACCAAGGTATTTAAATAGAACTTCCGTGGTATTTTCATGTTGCATGTCATAAAAATGATGGTAATGTATTATTGTACACGTCTAAACATTTCCTCGTGTCATTTAAGTATGTCACAAGCCTTTTGTGTTCAGTGAGGTTTATTTTTAAGTAAGACATTACTTTTATTCAAGGATGCATTCAATTGATCAAAAGAGACAAATAACAATGTTACAAAAGAGCTTTATAATCCTCAAAAAATAATGAAAAAAATGTATCATGGTTTCCACAAAAATATGAAGCAGCACAACTGTTTTCAACATTGATAATAATCAGAAATGTTTCTTGAGCAGCAAATCAGCAGATTAGAATGATTTCTGAAGAATCATGTGACACTGAAGACTGAATTCACCTTTGATCACAGGAATAAATTACATTTTACAATGTATTATATTTCATAATATTACTGTTTTTAACTATAATTTCGATTTAAAAAAAATGCAGCCTGAATGAGCATAAGAGACTTTTCAAAAGCATTTAAAAAATTTTACTCACCACAGACTTTTAAATGGTAGCGTATGGCTGAAAATTACTTTAAAAGATTTATCATATAACGAACATGCATTTTACAGAACAAGTTTGGCTCAGTAGTGTAGTAAACATTCGTCTGTAAAATATCTTGGAACTTAAAGAGGAAGTGTAAGTGTGTTGTTGATCTTTGCTCCAATTTTCAAGTCCCTGAAATCCAGTCTGACCATCTTCTGCTTATAGTGTAAACCACAAACTGTCTGAATAAACAGTCGTTCAGTGTCAATGATATGATAGTATTACATTAGTATGACTGTGTTGAAGAATCATGACTGTTCATTATATTAAACATTCAAATTCAGACAGTTTCAGTGGCCATAACTACAGTATACACCATTAACACATGCTAATTAATGCTTTAAAAAAAAAAAAATATATATATATAGCGGCTTAACATAACATTGACATGCATAATGTGACAAGTGATTCAGAGATCAGTGATCAAGAACTGCGTTATCTTACAGCTTCCTGTTGAAAGCGACAAGTTGTACTGACATCGAATCAGTAGGGCAGGCTCGTTTCCAAGAACTTGATTAATTAAAGATAATGTACTGAAGCTCTTGCCCAAAGATCTGTTGTTGTGTACAGTGAGAAGAGAAATTGGGACATGGACTTCTGTGCGGTGACGTCTCTATCTGAGTTCTGTTTTAACTAGTGATGGATTGATGATACCGGCCAGGGATTATAATTGTGACCGATTGACAGATTCACAGAAATTGTAGTTTTCTAAATGAATAGTACGCATTACCGGATTGTATTCGAATGTATTTTTAGAATTTTGAGTTAAAAAGAAAAAAAGTAATGGTTTAAATAATTATATTTTTTTATATCTAAATAATATACATTAAATATAAACAATTCTAAGTAATTGTATACACTCTAAAAATGCTGGGATAAAAACAACCGAAGTTGGGTTGAAAATGGACAAACCCAGCGGTTGGGTTAAATGTTTGACCAACGTGCTGGGCAGTTTTATTTAACCCAACTATTGTTTAAAAAAATTACTATATGTCTGGCTTAAAATTAACCCAAAATGGGTTGGAAATGAAAAATCAGACACATAATTACTAGAGGAAACAATAATAATCCAAAGGTGAACATTTATTAATAAGCAATTTAATAAATGTTTATTGTTTAATTATTATTCATTAAACATATTAATAAATGTTCATTAATGAAAGCTGCGGTCTGTAAATTTTTTTGGTTAAAAATTATCCAAAATAAATTTCTGAGCAAGTACATAATCAGCCAGTGTTCAAAACTATCTCTTTACCTTAGCCCCATTCACAAAGGTAAGCTTGTAATAATGTTTTATAATTCGGGTGGTACTGGTGGGTTTCTGCAGGAAATTCGAGCATAGCGCCGTTCATCTTTGCGTTTTTACGTCACGTCTGTTTATGTGAAGGAGTCCCAGCTAGTAGGCTATATCATATGAGGATGCTGCAGGTGACGGATCATTTATAGCCTTTTCTCACAGAAGCTGGAATAATTAAATTTATCGTTTTGATGGCGGATTGTAATCCAGAAAATTTGGAATCTACAGGTAACGCCAATGCACACTAAATACAGTCTCGCGATGCTGATGTTGTTAACATTAACAATTTGAGAACAAAAGTATAGCAGTAATCATAATTTGCACAGTTTGACATGATCCGAGCTAAGCGATCGTTAGATTTAATCATCATGGGCAGCACGATTGCTTTTTTTCTCAGTTGGTCAGAACAAAAGTGGCAGACGTGTTACTCCTTCAGATGACATTTTCCAGTGAAAATTATTTTGGTCGTACTTCCAAGACTACAATCAGTGATTCCTAAGTACAGTATTCACCGATGTGGTGACTGACAGCAAACATTAGATTAATCCGCGCTGAGGAGCCGTGTCGATCCACAAACCACGTAAATATGATAATTCCGCAAATAACTGCAATTGCAGGTTTCAAACAGAGATGGCGACAAAGAGGCAAAACTTACGGACTGCAGCTTTAAACTTTTGAATAAATGTTAATTTCCAACATACCTTGGGTTCATTTTAAGCAAGCAATACAGTCATTTTTAAACAATAGTTGGTTTAAATAAAACTACTTAGCAGATTTGGCAAACATTTNTACTTACTTACATAAATGTCTACACATCAGTACTTGTTTTGGCCATTTAATAACAGATATCAGTGGAGCAGTAGGTTTAACCGGTCCTGCTATTTGTTGTTTGACCGTGCCGTCTCTCTGTTCATTTGATATTTGTCTGTTTTATTTTTTGCTCTTTGGACCGCTCCGCTCCTGTTTAGACGGCTGTCTATTTTTAGGTGTTGCATACGTCAGCTCAAAGGGGAGCCAGTTTAGATTAAGTTCTCGCCCCCTGTGCCACACAGCTTAAAAAAATCCACATCATCTGTTATCAAAGCGCAGATCGAAGTGTGTGAAATATTAAATTTTCTGACTCAATTATCTCTTTCCATGGCTGTGTTTGTAAAGGGGTGAGCATGTGTTAGGGTGAAGACATTTGAGACGCGACCACCTGGTCAATTATGCTATTCTGGTTATAACAGCAGCCCTGTTGCTGCCTGTCATGAATATGACACTGTTTTTATTACGCTAGGAGTAATTTTAAATGATGGCAACAGTGTACAGTTATTTCTTTTTTAAATATTAAATCTAATAAACCGAATAATACACTTGAATATGTATGTATGTATGTATGTGTCTGTGTGTGTGTGTATACAATACCGTTCAAAAGTTGTGCTTTTTGAAAAATATCTCTTAGTCTCACCAAGGTTGCATTTATTTGATCAAAAATACTGTTAAAACTGTAATATTGTGAAATATTATAACAATTTAAAATAACTGTTTTCTATTGCAATATGTTGTAAAATGTAAATTATTCCTGTGATTCAAGCTGAATTTTCAGCATCATTACTCCAGTCTTCAGTGTCACATGATCCTTCAGAAATCATTCTGATGTGCTGATTTGCTGCTTATTATTAGTGTTGAAAACGGTTATGCTTCATGTTTTTGTGAGAAGTGATTTTTATTTTCCTTCTTCAGGATTCTTTATTGAATAGAAAGAACAGCATTAATTTTAAATGTAAATATTTTGTCACATTATAAATGTCTTATTGTCACTTTTGATCAATTTAATCCATTATTCCTGAATAAAACTATTGATTACTTTTAAAAAAATGTACTGACCCCAAACATTTGAACAGTTGTGTACTTGTAAATATATGTGTATAGTTCAGACTCTATAAATTCTGAATCAGATTCATAGCTTTTGTAAACTAGACGATATATGATACATCAGTTGAATTTTATGTTATTGTGCAACTAAAATACCAAACTTTTCATTGCCTGCAAGAACAGCTCTTAATTTCTTCCTCGCATTGTCCTGTTTGGAACATGTCCTGCTTTGTATTTTCATATTACTCCAGGTTTTTCATCACTTTGTGTGAATAAAGTTAAGCAGTCCTGCCAACTGAGTGTCACAATCATCTCTCTCTCTCTTTCTCTTTTTTTCACATCACTGTTCTTCTCTTTCCCCCACTAACTCCCTTGATGGTTGATGTGGCGTGTTATATGACACTCGATCTCTTAGAAACGCTGAGTGTGCTCGCGGGCTGCAGTGATGTCATGGATTGAATCTCAGATAAGCTCTGCGGTGCATCTGAGGGCAAGTCCGCCGCTGGAATCTGACTCCCTCATTACTCCACACATTTGATAAGCTGAGGAGTATTATTTTTTTCTACAGATCTTTACAGCTTTACACCTGGTCCTTAATTTTGTGATCAGTTATGATAAAATTTGGCTGGTACCTATTGCTTTGCCAGCAGTTCAAGATTCTGAATAGACAACTAAACAAAATAACATGTAATTTCTTAAAGGTTCTGACAAAATTTTAATTTCTGCAGTCTATTTAAAAAATATTTAATTAATTTGAATTATTTTTTTATAAAAATCGGTTTGAATGATTCAATGACTCACTCATAAAGACTTCATTTGTTTCATTACTGGATGAATCAGTGTTTTTGAACAAATCTCTTGATTTAATGAATGATTCAATAGCTATGTTTCCATCCAAAGTTGCGTATTTAACTTGTGCGCAAATTTGGAATATCGCATAAAACATTTACGAATAAAGCACTGTCCATCCAGTGAGCTGAAGAAAACAAAATCACCACTTCCTGATAAACTGGTGCTAAATAACACTAAGAAAAATGGAAGTTGCTGCAGTAGAAGCCACAGTATATAATTTTCTTATATAATAAATTATTTGCACCTCAGAGCACACAGCCGAACCGCAATAAACGCTGTCATGTTATCTTGAATTCAGATGCCTGGTGTTTGTGAACGCAATTGTGTGAGGCGCTTCTGGGAGTGAATTATACCGAACCACTTTACGACTCTTTGCTCAGACATTACAGAATGATCTAAACAGCATTTCAGATGCTCTGCAACGAGATCGGTCCACTGTTTGGTCCAGTTATGCCATCCCATTGCAAAGTCACGTGTCTTTTTTGATGCGAATCATGGAATTTATTCAGTAAAATGTTTCCATCGCAGTTTATGCACGTTTTTGTATCGCATAAAAAATTTATCCGACTCATTTGAGTGCATACGTTCAGAATTTATGTGCATCTTGGAGTTTCCATCCAGCATTTTTTTTTTAACATTTCTTTTTTTTTATGAAATATCCTAAAATGCGTATTAAAATAGGTGGATGAAACATAGCTAATGACATACATTTTTATCACCTGTCGCCTCCTACTGGTGTAGCGATGTTGATACAATCTTTATTTGAAGCGTCAAGTTACTTTCAAAAGTTGATTTACTCTCTTTTGATCACTATTATTACTTTAAATNCGACATTGGCTTAATGTAGCACCATCTTGTATATGTTACATATTACCACGCTTGCTTGTACAGCTTATTTTTAACCACTTATCTTTTTTCTGTGCTTCTAATATGTAAAGCTGCTTTGAAACAATTACCAATTGTAAAAAGCGCTATATAAATAAATTTGACTTGACTTGACTTGACTACAATAGACATCAGTGTTTATACCTGAACTATAAACTTTTATTCCAGTACTTCTGTGATAATTTGAATTATTGTAACATATAAATGAATAATGATACTGTGTGGTTGAAAAGAGAAGCTGCATCATACCTATACATGACAACTGCTCTCTCTGGCTCAGCGGCAGCGTCAACACAGAGCTGAATGTTTGCTGTTATCGTACTTGTCAAAGGATTAATAGACAGAGCCGAATCATTGTCATTTAGGAAGAAGATCGCGTGGGTGTTTGATTCAAGATCGTGATCTTTTAATGATTAATCGTGCAGCTCTAGTAGCTGTGTAATAAGTGGGATAATGTTCAGTCAGGCAGTGATTATCGCAAAATAAACCACTTGAGCGTGAAACAAAACAGCTCTGCTCCATGTCAGAGCCCTGATCACCCTGTCAGGTTTTCGATAATGACCACCTGACTGCACATTTTCCCTGACGTATAATTTCAGGGAGACTACTGTAAAACTTTCTCCAAGTATGACATCCAGGCTGAAGTATCCCTGCTTTCAGTGCACCCTACTGTGTTCAGGGTTCAGTTTCCACAGGCAACCGTCAAAACCCATTCAGAAACTCGCAACAGCAGCCAGCCGGCCCACATTCCAAGTGGTTTTCTGTTGCCATGACGATGGTCCCTTGGAGCCGAAGATTGTGGGAGGGATGAGAAACGAGAGGTCTGTTGCCAAGTATGATTCCTGGGATAAAAAAATTCAAACATCAGTTCAGCAAGAGCTGCTGTAAATATCACCATTGAGGGTAGATGCCTTTTGCTTATGTGTCTGGGCCTGTGTCGTGTTAAATTGTGATTGCTGTCCTAATCCTTCAGTGCTCAATAGGGTGGTTTGTACACTACTAAATTGCCAGTAATTTACATGATTAAACAGTATTATTTTACAATAAATTATTGTAGTCAGAAATTTACAGTTAAAATAATGCATGCTGGGTCATTTTCTTACGAATTACTGTTAATCAACAGCAATGATGTTAACATCACAGTAATTTACTGCTCTTGTTTAACTGTGAATTCACATTATAAAGTTGTCTTTAACCATGCCACCATAAGAAATTATATTGTTTACCACTGTAATTGTTTTCAAGTCACCATAATGGTGATCGGTATTCAATTTGCTTGGGATCTTGGACCTTGTATATTCATGTTCAAATTTCTGATCTAGCTAAGTCAGAAGTGTGACAAATGAAACGTGTTACAATGATGATAAGCTTGAATATGAAATAATCTAATTGGCTGTTTTTAATTAAGTCAAACTATACTGTTATTAGCCTTATTTCAGCATGATATACCAATATCTTATTTCAAATTCATAATTGTTTATAGATGAATATTTCACAATAGTGAAGCAGCTGCTGAGATTTATCTTTGAAAAAGGTTACATCATCTTGCAACACAATATATTTTTTTTCTTCTGTCACCTAATGATGCACAGACATCAATACTCCACAAACAAAACACAACAATGGTGACACTCAACAAATAATAATAATAATAATAATAAAGATAAACTCTGAACATTACAAAATGAACAAACAACACAAAGTGCTAAACGTGAACCAAAAATAAGTTTAACAGCACAGATAAAAAAAAACTCTACAGCATAATCTATTCATGCTGCATTGCATGCTGGGTACCTTCGTAGTACATATGCACTGTAGAAATACAATATGTTATTTTAGATTTTTCCAAGAGTGCAGTTAGATACAAGACTACTGGGAAATTACTGTTAACAGTATATTCCAGGTTAAAAATTGCATTACTTTAAGTGTTTGGCAAGTACACTATTACACATTCAGTGTGTTATATTAAGAAATATTCCTTTTCAGTTGACCCAAATGAAATAAGTTCACAGTACTAACATATAAATACTAGTTAAATACTAGTAAATACCATATAAATACTAGTTTTTAAACTGTTTGAAGCAATCGGTTACCCAAATGAAATGAGTTCATTTCCAAGGTAGTATTACGGTAACATACTGTAAAAAAGGAGAGGCGTTATATAGGCGTTATATAGGCGTTATATAGGCGTTATATAGGCGTTATATAGTATCTATTTTAATTGATCATTACTTCACTGTGATTGAACTGGCCACATTACTGAATGTGATATGTAAATATGGGTGGTCATATGTTAATGTTATTTTATCACACATTGCTGTGTAAAGACAAATTTGGGTGCCTGTCTGCAGTGAAGATTGTGCTGCTTTAATATCACTGCTCTACATCTACATCCTGCGTCATGAATGTCAGTTTCATTCTGATGAGAGCTGCAGAGGGCAGGAAACTCCTGCACTGTCATCTGCAGTGAGAATGAACTCTTGTCAACTTCACCAGTTAAGTTCAACGCATATTAGCTGGACTGACCTGGGGTGCGTTTCCCAAAAGCATCGTTAGCCAACTATGTTTGCAAGTTCCGTCAGTATCAGCATAGTTCAGCAAGTCGGTGTTTCCAGAAACCATGGTTCCAACAGACATTCGCAAAGTTGTGTGGTTGGAACAACAGCTCTCAACCTGTGGTTAGTTTCTTGTTTGCATGACATGTGGACTAAATAAATTCTTATCTTGAGCAAAATAAGCAAGCTGACATTCAGTACAATCTATTTCTTTCATTTCAAATACAAATTTACTTTACGTCTTTAAGTTTGTCAAGAGATTTAAAGCGATGTTTTTGAAGATTGCGCATGTGCGTACATGCTCTAGTAGAAAGAGCCTATGATTGAATCTGGAAATAGATCAAAATTAGTTCTCAGATGCCATGTCCATGATTTATTGCAAAAAAGTGTGATGTCAAACAGATTAATTAAAAGAAGTTATTATCCAATATCTGCATGACATCATTAACCAACACGGCTGAAAATGCAAATTTGCGACAATATGGTTTCAGGAAACAGTCATGACTAGCTAGCTAGTTGTTCTCTTCAACGTCACATCGTACTATGCTAGTTAAGCATTAAGTTGCGTCGTTGTAAGGGAAATGCACCCCTGGAAAAAAAATATATATATATATATATTAACAGACTATAAATAACACTAAAATTGCACTGCCAATTAGCTACAAAAGCAAGTATTAGTAATTTTATGTGCTTTTGTCTTTTTATTTTTTTTATTTTAATATTTCTGTATAGTTATATTTCATTTCCGTTTTAGTGATTTTAGTAGGTTTTTTTTTTTTTTTTTTTTTTTTTTTTTTTTNTAGTAAATAATAATAACACTGGTGATTGTTATAAACTACAATCGTGTCAAACAATTTTGGAAATTTTGGCATTTTCCTATTCAGGGCTTTTTTTGTAATATATTTTTATTGATACCTAAACTGGTTAAATTATATATTGGTAATTTTCTTCACTTCTATGCACCATCTTGGATTAAATTTTTCACTGAGTTTGTCACAATGCATTCTGGGATTATTTCATCTGTAAATGTCACATTTGATGCCTTGAATTTGACTAAAAACAGATGTCTTACTGATGTCTTACAGAACTCTGATAAATATTTGTGTTTTCCTGTTTGAAATGTGACCTGTAATTAATGTTCTACACTCACAAGCTCTGAATAATAAAGGAAATTGAAATGTGCTGTCTTTCTACCTGAAAAACAGGTTCTTTACTGTTCACGTTACTTGAGCCTGTGTCGGTCGTACTAGTAGTTTGTTTGTTTGTACTTTTTTTTTTTTCCATTTGGATGTGCAGTTGAATTCTTACAGTTGAAGGAAGTCAAAGGAATGTTATCTATACACTTGCATCCTTAGTGTGCAATTGATTGAGTCTTAAAGGTGGTACAGAGGATGTTTTGTTTTATACATTTTTGCAATATTACTTGAAACTGTCTTTACTAACTGATAAAAGACTATTTATTAGGTGCACTGAAAGGAATAATATTAATATATGCACGAGGTAGGGCCATAAAAACATCAGCCAATCGTTTACGCGATCATCGCGTAAACGATTGGCCCTCTGGCTTGTCAATCACTGCTATGACGTTCCTTGTGAGAGACGTACGTGCTCCAGTAACTTTCCACAGGCGCCGCATGCAATGTTTTTGTCAGGAGACAGGAGTCACAACTGCAGATTATGAGTTACCTGCGGTGAGTCCGACATAATGAATCAACTAATGCGACACAGCGAATGCCGGTGGTAAACAAACACTCGTGTTCCAATACTCCTGCACGAGTTTTGGGAGGCGTTCCCTCAAAATGAGCTGTGAAGGAGTGGGGTTGCTCTTACGCATGCGCTCATTTCAAAAACTCAGTTACAGTCTTTGCTTTCTCAGTCGACGAAAAGATCCTCTGTAGCACCTTTAATATCAGTCACATTAAAGGGGCTATATGTAAGAATTTTCATGTATTAATCGCTTGTTTTATTGCCAGAGTGTGAACAGCTTGTGACGAAACTTAAAAAACTAGACCTTCCCTGACTTCCTAGGTTGTTTATAAAAGCCTGTAGACTGATTTCTATGTGAAGGACTCGGAATATAGTCTTGTATAGTCAGATAGACTCTTAAAGGTGCAGTGTGTAAATTTTAGGAGGATCTATTGACAGAAATGCAATATAATATACATAACTGTGTTTTCAGTGGTGTATAAAGATCTTACATAATGAACCGTTATGTTTTTATTATCTTAGAATGAGCCATTTCTATCTACATACACCGTGGGTCCATGTTTCTACAGTAGCCCTAAACAGACAAACTGCTCTACAGAGCATGTTGTTGTTGTTGTTGTTCTTCGTTGGTGTTTTTAGAGGCAGCTTGCATCGTCACTACGTTGAATACGCACAAAGAAGTAGCAGTAGTAGTTGTCTGGTTTATTAGAAGCAGAGACCATTCTTTGTTAGAAGTAAGAAGAAACCTCATTGCTTGACTGGCTACTCTCTGCTGTCTCAGACGATGACATCTTTGTCCTGTGTCGGCCATCGTAGCTGCTCTGTGTGCTTCAAAAGGGAGGTGGACTGAGCAATTCGCAACCTCACTTCGCTACGAGTATATGGGTGCCTTGAATCAGGTTCAGTCTAGTACGTGTGCACGAGTGCGAGCATGAGCAATAAGTTGCCTGCTGCAGTTCACTTAACAGCCTCCGGTGTCTCTAATAACAAAGCTTTCTGCATTCTACATATAACCCCTTTAAGAAACATTTCATTGCCTTTAGCCATCATATCTATCTATGGCTTTCTCAGGTCATGGGGATTTTTTTATGCATGCTACTCTAAATCCCTTACAGCACCTTCAGTATTGGACAAAATCCCTGGTGCAGAAGACTATCCCTGTAGTTCTTCTTTGGTTATAGTTTCTTTTCTCAGCGGCTCTATTTCAGTGACTGTGAGGACAGATCCTGAAGAGAGTTTAACAGCGCTGCAGCCTGAGCCATTTAATTACAGCATCTCACAGCTGCTTTATGGACATGTGAGAGATGAGGGATAATTAAACAGATTGAGGGGGACAAAAACGGGGTGTGATGGAAGACAAAGAGGATGACTAATATGCATTGAATGGGGGTGTGCATCTCAGAGTCTTTTATATTGAAAAATGGCTCTTTGTTGCTGCTCACCACTATGTAACACCTGACCAGGATCCCGAATCAATTACCTATCACTTACCTGAAACAATAATCTAATAACCATAATCGCATAATTTCTGTGTTTGACTAATTGGAACAACTTTGGAGTAATTCTGTTGGTCTAACATGGGTTTTTGTGTAGTTTTAAGAATTATATATTTCTTAGTATTTGTAACTCAGAAGGTTCCATGAACTGGAAAATATGTAGTTGCTTTTTTGCGACTTTTATAAAGAGAGAAAAATATAGAAGTAAATGTAAAGAAGTCTATTTGTTTGAACAAAAATCAACCTCTGAGACAGAAGTGAACAGAAAGCCACCTCTCTCAGCATTCAGTTCCCTTTCACGTCCTATTGCGCATTGAATGTTCAGATTTACAGATGTACATGCAGAATTATTTCAAAATGCCCCTTGTGGGGAGTATTCATGAAACACATGTAACAGCCGGTTATGTCTCAAGTGAAAGTAAAAATGAATCAGTGCGTTTGGTCTTAAAGTGACAGCAGCTTAATATTCCTACCTGCTCTGTGTCATTAATGTGAATCAAACAAAAGCTTTAATAAGAATACATTTATATTTAATTCATGCAGTGAAGACTATTCAATATTTTATTTTTATATTTGATTATTACATTTCTGTCTTAATTCTAACTACGTTACATAAACCTATTGTACCTGAAAAACTTAATTTGTTTAATTCATATTTTTGTTATATTGTATTTGTCCTATTGTTTGTAATTTGCTTCTTTTTTTCTTATTTTTAATAACAGAAATTAGATAAAATAACACACAACTATATTGTGATATAGTTATCATGAAAAAAATGTCTCATATTGTGAAATATTTGATCACACTATACTATAATATACTATACTATACTGTTGTGTACTATACTGTACTACTGTATACTATACTACTGTACACAAAAAAAATAACAAAAAAAAATTACACAGTAAAATACAGTTTTCCATTGAAACAGTAATATACCTTTAAAAACAATGCATTCTGGGTCATTTTTGTTATTTTTGAGAAAGAACCCTACTTTCTCGAAAATGACAAATATTACCCAGAATGCATTGTTTTTACAGTATATTACTTCTGTATATTACAATGCATTCTGGGTAACAAATACATTTGTTATTTTTGAGAAAGTATTTCTTAGTATTTGTAATTCAAAAGGTCCCATAAACTGGAAAATACGTTGTTGCTTTTTTGTGACTTTTATAAAGAGAGAAAAATATAGAAGTAAATGTAAAGAAGTCTATTTGTTTTAACAAAAATCAACCTCTGAGACTTTTGACAAATATTACCCAGAATGCATTGTTTTTATGGTACAGTATATTACTTTTTCAATGGAAAATGGTATTTTTACTGTGTAAATATATATATATTTTTGTGTATGCTGTACTATACTACACTACTGTATACTATATTATTGTGTACAATACTGTACGGCTCTATACTATACTATACTATACTATACTATACTATACTATACTATACTATACTATACTATACTATACTATACTATACTAGTGTATAGAGGTGTACCGGTCTATCGCCCATAAGTTGGACCCGGACAGTTTTTGTTTGAAACACACAATATGCCTCTAATTTCAAATGGCTACAGATTTTTTAAAGGCCAATTTGGCTTGTAATAGAGCAAATAAACATCAAATAAATTTGCTTAAATAAACAAAAAATCAGCAACCTGTTTCGGAATCGACCCATTTGCTTGTAAAAAGTCGGAAATCATTATGAAATTGTGATTGGTACATCCCTACTACTGTGTATATATACTATACTATACTATACTTACTACTGTATACAATACTATAATATAATATACTGTATATATAATATAATATATATATGTACAGTACAGTCCAANCCTGCACAATACTATAATATAATATACTATACTGTATATATAATATAATATATATATATACAGTACAGTCCAAAAGTTTGGAACCACTAAGATTTTTAATGTTTTTAAAAGAAGTTTCTTCTGCTCACCAAGGCTACATTTATTTAATTAAAAATACAGTAAAAACAAGTAATATTGTGAAATATTATTACAATTTAAAATAACTGTTTTCTATTTGAATATATTTCACAAAGTAATTTATTCCTGTGATGCAAAGCTGAATTTTCAGCATCATTACTCCAGTCTTCAGTGTCACATGATCCTTCAGAAATCATTCTAATATGCTGATCTGCTGCTCAAGAAACATTTAATGTGTACAATTGTACAAAATATTTGTGTACAATATTTTTTTTCAGGATTATTTGATGAATAGAAAGTTCAAAAGAACAGTGTTTATCTGAAATCTAATCTTTTGTAACATTATAAATGTCTTTACTGCCACTTTTGATTGATTTAATGCATCCTTGCTGAATAAAAGTATTCATTTCTTTAATTTCTTTTCAAAAAAATAAAATTAAAAACTCTTACTGACCCCAAACTTTTGAACGGTAGTGTATAATGCTACAGAAGCTTTGTATTTCAGATAAACGCTGTTCTTTTGAACTTTCTATTCATCAAGGAATCCTGAAAAAAAAAAGTACACAACTGTTTTCAACATTAAAAATAATCATAAATGTTTATTGAGCAGCAGATCAGCATATTAGAATGATTTCTGAAGGATCATGTGACACTGAAGACTGGAGTAACGATGCTGAAAATTCAGCTTTGCATCACAAGAATAAATTACTTTGTCAAATATATTTAAATAGTACACAGTTATTTTAAATTGTAATAATATTTCACAATATTACTGTTTTTTTACTGTTTTTTAATTAAATAAATGTAGCCTTGGTGAGCAGACAAAACTACTTTTAAAAACATTAAAAATCCTAGTGGTTCCAAACTTTTGGACTGTACTGTATATATATATAATATACTGTGTATATATAATATAATTTACTGTACTGTCTCTATAGTACTCTACTATACTATAGTACACTAGATGTATTAGCTGAAGATGTTGTCTTAAGGATCAGGCAGGCATTCATGCACAATATAAACCCCTCAAGTGAAGTTCATTCTTCAAGTGTGTATTGTGAAAAACAAAAAAACCTAGGCTCCCACTCTATTGGAGTAGACTAAGAGGTAAACTAATGTGCGTCTCCTTGGAAACACTTAATAGCTTTCACACCCGCTCTCAGTCCAGATGGCGTCTCATACGGGTGATGTCAGACTGCTGCTGTTTCTCTGTGAAAGAGAGCTCAACTGCTGCGCTGATGATCCAGCATAACACCGATGTAGTGTGAGATAGTATCACTGACTCATGGGGGATTACATTGGTAGATTATTATAGGAAACGCTTTCAGATTATAATCAGACGGCTCTGGAGTGATGGAGAATGAGTTACAAATAGGAGCCGTCTCAAATTCTGCTGAATCAAGAGTACTTTGGACAAACACACAATAAAGGTTCATTGGGGTTAAGTCAATTTTAAAAAGAATCCATTTTTGGGTCGACAAGGTTCTATACAAGCAGAAATGTCTTAAATTATTGCAGAATTCTTTCATGTTTAATGGGTTATTTCATTTTTTTTTCTAGTCTAGTGCACAATCAGTGTGAATCACATATTGAAAAACTGGGATTATTATTTAAACCTGCAAATATTGAAAGTTTAGTTTTCACGCAGTGTTATGCTGATCCTATAAATTGTAATGAATGTAGTTATTTTAAATGAGAAAAAATGAAAAATATAAGCAGACATTAGTGGTCTTATACATTATTGGACCCTCACCCTAGTGTTTCACAACACAACAAATTTGTTATGTCCTATATATTTAAATATAATACATAACCATTTTTAGCTTAGGTTAATATGCACACAGTATGTGGTACTTATATGGGAATGAGTTGATATTGATGTGATTTAAGTGATATAAACATTAAATAGATGGTTTGAAACAGATCTCTTCTCATAAAGAAACTCGAAAAGGCTGTAATTTGTAGTTGTTTGCTGGCCTCTAGTGGTGTGGATGAGTGTTACAACAATTTTGTAAGTGTTAATCAAATGTGACTGACCAAATAGTTACAGTTCAGTTACATTGTTGTATATTTATGTGTTTTGTTAGTTGTCGCTATTTAGTATTATTCTAAATAGCGCTATTTACTATTATCTTTTATAATGTTGCTTGGTGAACAGATTTGAGCATGTTAAATACAGTACTGTTCAAAAGATGTTTTATTTTTTAAGAAATTAATACTTTTACTCAGCAAGGATGCAATAAATTGATCAAATGTGACAATTTCTAGTTTAAGTAAATGCTGTTCTTTTGAACTTTCTATTTATCAAAGAATTATGAAATCCTGATGATTATAAAAATATGAAGCAGCATAGCTGTTTTCAACATTGATAATAATCAGAAATGTTTCATGAGCAGCAAATCAGCATATTAGAATGATTTCTGAATGATCATGTGACACTGAAGACTGTTGCATGATTGCATCACAGGAATAAATTAGATTTATAAATAGGCCTAGATTACAATAGAAAACACATTTTAAATAGTAATAATATTTCACAATTTTACTGTATTTTTAATCAAACAAAGGCAGCCTTGGTGAGCACAAGCATTTAATGTTTCAAAAACATTAAAAAATCTTACCAACCTCAAACTTTTTATCAGTAGTGTATTCATTTATATTTTCTGTGTTTTTTGGTCTCTCCATAAAGGTTTTTTATGAATGCTTTAAAAACTTTCAGATCAGTGTATTGATAATAAGCCAAAAATAGTGTGTATTTCACATTGAGAAGTTACTAATGATTGTACAAAAACTCATTTTAAGGCCACTAGAGGTCATCACAGCTCCTTTGAGGGCTTTGGCTTCAGTAACAGACCAAATTTAATAGCATAATAAACACAATGAAATAGATTTAGCAGTGCTTGGCCATAAAACATGCAACATAAAACTGAAGATGTTGATATGTACTGTAAATGTGAGTGGTCTTATGTTAATGAGTACATAAGCGTGATGATTTCTATGAGCTGTTTTTGCAGTTTATTTGGTATAAATTCTCTGGTTGAACGATATCCTGTTTTCCATTGTCCGTTCAAGGCATCACCTCTGTAGTTCAAATCGTAATATGAGATCTGCTTGATAAAAACCATCTTACATTTGGAGCTGAGATTAAAACGCTTTCTTTATAGCAACATGTCTGTCATTGTAAATGACATTTCCAGATTCTCAGACCAAAGAGGGTTCATATTGCTTATATATTGGCTGTTTCAGATCTCCAGCTGAGTGTGGAGAACTTTCCCAAAACCCATTAAGTGTTTTGATCACTGTGTGAGTGATCCGAGAGGATTTCCATTGTAAAAGTCACATTCTTTCCTATTTGTTGCGCTCTTTCCCGGCCTTGGCGGTTCATCGGTCAGTCAGGTATGCTGGGACTTCCTCTGGCCATCTGGGAAAGAGAGTAAACTGAGTCCCTTTGGAGTTCCTTAGACGTTTAGGATAAGAGTTTTTCTCACACACACATAAACACGCGCGCACACGCACACTCACACACCACCATTCAAGGGATTGAAGCCACTTCAGCGCATATATCTTAATATTTTGCAATAAATCCAAGATGCATGTCAATATAATTAAAATCATTGTCCGGTTGATGGTATTTTAAACATTGGTTTGAACATATTTATGATCTTGAAAGCAATACAGAATGAGCATTATTTTCTACAAAGTAAATATGAGCATGTCCATGACAATAACTGGTTTATATTTATTTTCTCTGTCTGTCTTCAGGTATGGATGATTTGTCATATGTGGGGTCTGGCTGAGGGCTGCTGTTGCCCTGGCGTCTGCACCCCATTGGCTGATTCACCAGCATGTACCGTAGAAACGGCCTATCGGATGGCACCAGCATTAGCTCCGCCTCCTCTGAGGTAAACCATTCCTTCATTCTTTCTGTTAAAGGATTAGTTGAATTTAAAATGAAAATTACCCAAAGATTTACTCTCCCCCAAGCCATCCTAGGTGTATATGACTTCCTTCTTTCTGATGAACACAGTCAGAGTTATCTTAATAAATATCCTGACACATCCGAGCTTTATAATGGCAGTGAACAGGAAACAACGAGTATGAAGCTCAAGAAAGTACTCAGTCTTGTCTTGGTTTCAGACCTTGGCAGTCTATTTGAAGACCACGACTGAGAGGATATCACTAAATTGCTGGTGCTCTGTATGATTTATTTGTAAACATTATTAATGTAATTGGTTGTAAAACTACCTGCTTCAGATGCAATCAATAACTTATTTCTAATTGGATTTCTTTTGTTGCTGTTGTGCTGGGTCAGAAATCAATGAGGGATTGTCTCAAAAATGCCGCCACACATTAATACGAATGCACACAAAATTCAAGATATGATTGCAAAAAAGATGAGACCTTAATTTTTATATTATAACACATGATATAATTAAGCAATATCACAAGAGCAAGACAGCTGTTTTCACAAATATGAGCACGATTGCAAACATTATATTGATTTTATAAAATGTTCAATAAACAAATTTTTATTTTTAAAACATTTATCTCAACATTATTTATGCAGTATTAGCAGGTGAAATGCTGTTCTTTTGAACTTTCTATTCATCAAAAAGTCTTGAAACAAAATTGTACACAACTGTTTTCAACATTGATAATAATAATTGATGTTTCTTGAACAGCAAATCAGCATATTAGAATGATTTCTGAAGGATCATGTGACTCTGAAGACTGGAGTAATGATGCTGAAAATTCAGCTTTGATCACAGGAATATTAAAATAGAAAACAGTTATTTTGAATTGTAATAATATTTCTGTTTTCTTTTCTATTTTTAATCAATTAAATGCAGCCTTGGTGAGCAGAAGAGACTTCATTCAAAAACATTAAAAATCATACCCATCCCAAACTTTATATATATATAAATATATATATATATATCGTCACACATGGGGAAAACACTCTCTGTTATGTTTTTTGAGGGTTATGTCATTGTGTCTTGCTGTCCTCACTTAGGTCTTCTACAGGGTGGCTGTTCTCTGATGGACACTTTATGGGTTTGCAGTGGAGCATTGCATTGCTCTAATGAGTGTTTGACCCTGAATGGCAGGCATTGTGAATGAGGTAGTGCCTCTGGCATCTGTGACCCCTCATTTCCACTGCCATCGCTGTTCACCTCTCATTACCCGCAGCGGCACCACCAGCCCACGACCTGCCAGGCTCCAATATATATATACAAACTGACAAGTTCTTCCACTTACAGATGAACTGTGGTGGTACCAATGTTACCAGATGGCAATATGATGCGATTTTCATACATGCACTGTTCAAAAGTTTTGTTTTGTTAAGATGTTTTAATGCTTTTGGTCTGCTCACCAAGGCTGTATTTATTTGATCAAAAATACAGTAAAAACAGGAATATTGCAAAATATTATTACAATTAAAAATAACTGTTTTCTATTTGATTATGTGATAAAATTTAATTTATTTCAATGATGCAAAGCTGAATTTTCCATGGTGCGTTTTTGTTTGGTAATACCATGGTACTTTTTTGTAAGGGTCAGCTTTTTTTTTATTTACAGGAAAGTATTAAAGGGGTGGTTGATTTATGATTTAACTTTTTTAACTTTAGTTAGCATGTAATGTTGCTGTTTTGAGCATAAACAACATCTGCAAAGTTTCGACGCTCAAAGTTCAATGCAATGGGAGATATTTTCTTTTACAGAAATCAGTTTAAGGACTACAACAAACGGCTGGTAGGGACTACAACAAGCTTCTTCCTGGGTTAATGACATCACTAAGCCTAAAATTTATATAAACCCGCCCCCGATAACACACAACAAAGGGGGTGAGGTCATGTTGGGCTGCTTTAGAGAAGAGGAAGAGTTGTTGTAGTCGAGTGTTGTTGCCATGCCATTATTTTACGCCGGACTGCTTCACAATCGAGGGTCAATTCAACGCTGGATTTGCACAAAAGATTAACATGATGCCACATGCTAGTCGATGAGTTGAATCAACTCCACAGCAACTACATAAATTTTTCCACTAACCATTCAGAAACGTCCAGTTTCATTCTAAAAGTTGTAACTTCTTCCTGAGTCTCTCCATCAGTGTCGACTCCGGTTTGAACAATGTAAGGCTGAACACCGTTACTGACAATCCTCATTTTGGCTGCGTGAGATTCTCCAGCTTTGTTGTTGTTGAGCAATCGAAGTGTGAGCTGATAAAGCCCCGCCCTCTTATGGAAAGGGGGCGGAAACAGCAGCTCATTTGCATTTTAAGGGACACACACAAAAACGGCGTGTTTTTGCTCACACCCAAATAGGAGCAAATTTGACAAGCTATCATAAATGATCTGTGGGGTATTTTGAGCTGAAACTTCACAGACACATTCTGGGGACACCAGAGACTTATATTACATCTTGTAAAAGGTCTCCTTTAATATAAAATATATAATAAAATGTTTTTGGACATGTACCTATCCAGTTCATAAAAACATTAGACGTTTTCCCATGTGACTTCTCGTGTCCTCATTCCGATGTGTTATCATCAGATCAAACAATGTTTCAATCAAGCTCCAGGAACTTTCATGGTTTTTCCAGTGCTGGCAGTCTTCCGGTGAGAAACATATACCATGTCTGCAATGAAAACCTCATGCTCACCCGACAACTTTGCTTTTCCATGGAAAGAACTGTGCTGATTTTTTAACGACAGGCATGATCCGTTCTGTGACGGCTGATGGTCAATACATGAGAGCCACACCAGAAGAAATAAGGGATAATATACAGTCATCATCAAAAAATAAACCCCAACCAGCACAATAAAACCAGGAAAATTTAGGAAGACCGTAATTGTGGTCAGTTTTGATTTGTAGTTGTCTTTAACTTGTTTATGATTAGTCATTGTTTGCGTCCCACCCTCTCTTCTCTCTTATTGTTCTTGAATTTAGGAGCATCTGTAATATTTCATGGTTGACGTTTTGGTATCTTCATATTGCCTCTTTCTCATATTCAGGGAAGTAACAGCTCCGTGTCTGTGGACGGCCCGAGCGCTGACTACGCGAAGAGCTACGATGCCGTCGTGTTTGATGTGCTGAAAGTGACGCCAGAGGAGTTCGCAGTGAGTAAAACTGTCACCGTTCAAATTGATGCTTTCTCTGGTGGAAAACTGAGACGGCCTTTCGTTCTACATCATTTGTCTTGTCCTGTAATGATGCAGCGCCATGAGTCTCATTAGTAGCTTTCCTGGTCAGTAGGGAACTTTCCGTTTGGAAACAATATCTCTGTTCCAAAACCTTGCTGTCTAGCTCTTGTGACCAGCATCCTGACTGACACAGGGCCTCATTAGCTCCAATCCTTGTGGAGACAATAAGAATCTGGGGCCGGATTCACAAAACATTCTTAAGAATTAAATTCTTCTTAACTGACAACTTCTTCTTATTTTCTAACTTAAAGAGAGAGTTCACCCAAAAATGAAAATTATCCCATGATTTACTCACCCTCAAGCCATCCTAGGTGTATATTAGGGGTGCAATGGTTCAGATTACTCACGGTTCGGTTTTTATCAAGGTTTTAGGGTCACGGTTTCAGTACGGTTCGGTATGTGCTGTATGTTCCGTAAAAAATAGGACAATTGTCAAATAAAATTAAAGAAAATAATAATCTAACTACAAGAAACAGCACAAATAAATACATGAGAGCTAAAATACAAATAAAAAAACAATGCTTTGGAGGTTTTTGAGGTATCTAACAATAGTTTTCAGGTACAGAAATTGAATAAAGTAGTCAAATATAAAATAACACTGCATATAAACTTCTTTGAATGAATTAAATAAAGATTAAACATTATTAAAGTTACAAAAGCTATTCAGTCAAGACTAGTGAGTGATTTCTTCAATTTATGTCGTTTGATTAACCTACTGTTTGTTAGAATACTCGCTAAGATGGGCATGTTGACATATTTTTGTGTGAATATTGTCCATTTAGGTGCAAGACTTGAAAGAATTTGTGTGAGAGTATTTGCGCACTGTGACGCGGCTCTCCGTGTACGTGCTTCGGATGAGTACATACAAATTTCCTCACAGCGCACGCGTAGTAGTAGTATGTAACATAGTAGGTTATGTCTTAAGAGAAAAACGAGACAGACAACGCATGTGTATCAGTATCAGTGTACTGGATCTTTGAATTATGTCTTAAAGGGACAGCAGTCTAATATTCCTGCTCTCTGTGCAGGAAAATCACTCACTAGTCTTGACTGAATAGCTTTTGTAACTTTAATAATGTTTAATCTTTATTGAATTTATTCAAAGAAGTTAATATGCAGTGTTATTTTATATTTGATTACTGTATTCAATTTCTGTACCTGAAAACTATTGATAGACACCTGAAAAACCTGTAAAGCATAGTTTTTTTTAATTGTATCTAAGCTCTCATGTATTTATTTGTGCTGTTTCTTGTAGTTAGATTATTTTTCTTTATTTTCTTTAATTTTATTTGACAATTGTCCTATTTTTTACGTAACATACAGCACATACCGAACCGTACCGAAACCATTGACCCTAAAACCATGATAAAAACCGAACCGTGAGAAATCTGAACCATTGCACCCCTTATATGGTCTTCATTCAGACGAGCACAGTCGGAGATTGCCTTGCCAATCTTGCTTTAAATGCATTTTAAGTATACTAATAATATTTATAATCAACAATTTGCACTGTTTTATGGGATTATGGGATTGTCTTGTCCACAAAAGACACATATGATTCTGCCTCAGAATTTGACTAAGTATCCCATAATGTTCCTACCTACCCTCCTAGGCAAATAAAAAGAAAAGAAAAAGAAAAAAAGCCCAAAATGGCTAAACTCTAAGCTTTTAATTGTCTTAACCGCAAATCATTGGTCAGTAAATTAGCAAAATGGAAACAAATGAACTACTTAAAAAGTCATTGCAGTCTCAGAAAAACATCAAAGACAGAATGAAGTTTTTGGCAGAATATGGGAAGTAGTGCAGTGATAAATCTCAATGAAACACAAGTTGGTCCTCCGGTGTGTTTGAAAATCTGCTGAGAAATATAATAATAAATGCATCTCTAGCACAGTGAAGCATGGAGGAAGAGGTGTCTTTTTAGCTGCTGATATTGTTGAGCTGCTTCACTGTGAAAAGTCTTTTAAAGTGCCCCTATTATGCTTTATTGAATATTATTTTTCATGCAATGTGTTATGTAGCTGTCTGTGAATGTAAACAATCTGCAAAGTTGTGCATGATAAATAAAGTTATTGTCTCTCGAAAGAATGAATCGACTCTGAGCAGCCTAAATGAGTCGTTAGGAATTTGAATCCCACTTCCGTGACGGACACACGTCACAAAGTAACACATTTGCCTAATGCTTTCCTACGGTCTTCATTGGCTGCCCACGAACAACGTCTGCTTTGACCCGCCCTCAAACGCTGTTGCTAATTCGTGTTGTATACATGTCGAGAAGATGCTGTCTTCTGCTCTGCAAAAGCAAATTCTCTAAACACTCCCAAAGGATGAGGATGTGAAGAGTCAGTGGTTAAAATTACCACAGCGATACAACAGCAGAATAACATTTTCACGATTGCTTTTCAAATCTCCGTGAGGTCTAAATGAGATTTACAAAACGCCATTATTATAGGACAATAGCCACTTTATTTGGACCAACTTGCTCAGAATCACAGCCTGTAAGTATGATTAATTATTTATGCTTGGCTAACGTTAGCACTATTATTGATACAGTTAATGATACAGTTCCCACATGTGCACCGCAATAAATTTGAAATATACACACACATCGGTTTGTTGATGGACACTTGTTAATGCTGATGGTGATGAATTAAAGTTGCAACATCTCATAATACACGTCAAACTGAGTAGCGTATCACTGAGAAACATCCTGCTCAAGTCATTCTTGCAATGGAGTTTCGGGCTGAATTGGATATGGTAAAATCGACGCCATCGTTACTGTCTTTAAAGTGTGTAGGAAGCCTCCGGAGCTGAATCAGCTATGGAAAGGGTGTTTGTTTCCACACGCGGTGTAAGCGGTAGACCAATCACAACAGACTGGGCCGTCTGGCCAATCAGAGCAGAGCAGGCTCGCATAAAGAAGGGATTTAGAGAGACTGAAGCCTGAAGCATCGAACAAATCGTTTGAGAATCATTGAAAAATGTGGTTATGTGCAATGTATATTATGAGAAAATGAAAGTGTTTTTTTGACCTTTGATGCATGTAAATAATAGGGGCACTTTGGAGTACAGGAGCATATTGCAGATGGCTTGCTTCCTACACTCTAAAAAAATGCTGGGTTAAAAACAACCCAAGTTGGGTTGAAAATGGACAAACCCAGAGATTGGGTTGTTTTAACACAAAAGTTGGGTTAAATGTTTGCCCAACGTGCTGGACAGTTTTATTTAACCCAACTATTGGTTAAAAATGACTGTATTGCTTGCTTAAAATGAACCCAAGGTATGTTGGAAATTAACATTTATTCATAAGTTTAAAGCTGCAGTCCGTAAGTTTTGCCTCTTTGTCGCCATCTCTGTTTGAAACCTGCAATTGCAGTTATTTGCGGAATTATCATCTTTACGTGGTTTGTGGATCGACACGGCTCCTCAGCGCGGATGAATCTAATGTTTGCTGTCAGTCACCGCATCGGTGGATACTGTACTTAGGAATCACCGATTGTAGTCTTGGAAGTACGACCAAAATAATTTTCACCGGAAAATGTCATCTGAAGGAGTAACACGTCTGCCACTTTTGTTCTGACCAACTGAGAAAAAAAGCAATCGTGCTGCCCATGATGATTAAATCTAACGATCGCTTAGCTCGGATCATGTCAAACTGTGCAAATTATGATTACTGCTATACTTTGTTCTCAAATTGTTAATGTTAACAACATCAGCATCTCGAGGCTATATTTAGTGTGTACTGGTGTTACCTGTAGATTCCAAATTTTCTGGATTACAATCCGCCATCAAAATGATACGTTTAATTATTCCAGCTTCTGTGAGAAAAGGCTATAAATGATCCGTCACCTGCAGCATCCTCATATGATATAGCCTACTAGCTGGGACTCCTTCACGTAAACTCAAAATAGGCTGGAACACATACTGTAATTACTAGAGGCAACAATAATAATCAAAAGGTGAACATTTATTAATAAGCAATTTAATACATGTTTAATTATTATTCATTAACTTATTAATAAATGTTCATTTCCAACATACTTTGGGTTCATTTTTAAGCAAGCAATACAGTCATTTTTAAATAATAGTTTAGTTAAATAAAACTATCCAGCACGTTGGGCAAACATTTAACCCAACCGCTGGGTTAAAAGTGAAGTGAAGTGAAGTGAAGTGAAGTGACATGTGGCCAAGTATGGTGACCCATACTCGGAATTTGTGCTCTGCATTTAACCCATCCAAGTGCACACACACAGCAGTGAACACACACACCGTGAACACACACCCGGAGCAGTGGGCAGCCATTGCTGCGGCGCCCGGGGAGCAGTTGGGGGTACGGTGCCTTGCTCAAGGGTCTCACCTCAGTCGTGGTATTGAGGGTGGAGAGAGCGCTGGATATTCACTCCCCTCACCGACAATCCCTGCCGGACCTGAGATTCGAACCCATGACCTTTGGGTTACAAGTCCGACTCTCTATCCATTAGGCCACGACTGGGGGGCAGTCGTGGCCATTAGGCCAGTAAAACAACCCAGTAAAACAACCCAAACTGCTGGGTTTGTCCATTTTCAACCCAACTTGGGTTGTTTTTAATCTTGCATTTTTTTTTTTAGAGTGAACAAATGAAAAGTTATCTAAACAGGAATTATCAGATGGTTTTTTTGTTTGTTTGTTTGTTTTCGGCAAAGACAACCAAGAAGTGGCTTGAGAACAAGTCCATCAGGCTCATGTTTTGGCCTGGCCAAAGTCCAGATTTGAGCCCTGTAGTGAATTTTTGGTCTCACATTAAACTTTTTTAACTACTCATGTTTGAACCTGTTAACATTGGGTGGAACAACAGTCTTCCTGTAAAAAGCTGTCTGTCTCAAGTTGGGGAAGGCTATTCTGTGCATAGTTATTCAATTCTTGCTAGTTTCCTTGACCAGTGATTTATGATTAAAATAGTAAAGACCATTAAAAGACCAGTCAAATATGCTGCCATTTTTGGCTTGGCCCATTTTTATTTTTGCTCAGGAGTGTACTTTTCAATACAGCCTTTGCATCTGGAGTTCACCTACAGTGTGACAAAGCTTATGGTCTATGATGATTAATGACTTAAAAGTTCTCAGAAAAATATACAGAATGTTAGTGGTGATTTACAATAGGACAGTTTCCTATGAGTTGGCCTGATTTGTGAGATTTGAGAGTTTATTACCCATAATTCACATACATCAAGGTCTTATTTAGACTTGTAAGCAACTAAAGGTTTGAATGACCCTGTTGAACCTTCATTGTGGTGATTTTTATGATGAATTGTTTTCATTCATTTTGTCCTTTCCCATAATGTACGTCGTAACTCAGTACTGGAAAAATGAGCTCACGGCTGTGCTGTTACTCACTCTCAGTTTGAGTAAAAATGTGATTTTATTTTTGTCTTCTGTGTTTTTCAGAGCCAAATTACCCTGATGGACGCCCCTGTTTTTAAGGCCATACAGCCAGAGGTAAGACCAAGGTCATATGTTTTGAGGATGATGCCTTGTAGACGGTAAGACCAAGGTCATATGTTTTGAGGATGATGCCTTGTAGACTACTAGAGAATACACTTCAACATATTAGATTGTTGCATCATTTTATTTTATTTTATTTTATTTTTTCATTCCTTTTCATTTCATTTCATTTCATTTCGCATCTATTCTCCGAAACACTTGTCTTATGTAGGGTCATGGGGATGTGAGTATTTT
>RJVU01007700.1:813082-860730 GCA_003731715.1 Anabarilius grahami | reverse complement strand
TCACATTTCTAGTCACACTCATTTAAAACTTTTGTTTTAAAAAAGTTTTGTTTTGTTTTGTGTTTTGTCTAATTTCAGTCCTGGATGATGACTGGTTACATTTCCAGTCACACTAAAATGCATGGTATTTTTCTACTATTTCCTTGAATTGTACGGCCTCCATTTAACATGAAATTGCAATGCAGACAACGTAAACATTTTATCTGCATGGACACTCTTATGTTTTGAGCAGGATTATGATAAGAACGTGTCTTCATTGAAACTGTTGTGTTTCCCTCCATCTTTATAATATAATGAAAGTGCTACTATTTTGAAGCCGTTGCTAATATCAAACAGCCATTGTTTTGATTGAGGAACAGCGGCCGGTAAAACCCAAGCGTGTGTTTAGACGGTCAGTTGCAGCACAGTGGAAGCATTAGGGATGTTTATACACTGTTTAGGAAAGAGAATAACAGTTCAGTATCAGTTGATTATCGTTGCCAGGATAAGTGACAGCGAGAAGAGGGTCCAATTTTTCCTCAGACATGATGTAAAACTGTGAGAAAACATGCCTCTGGCTTATAGTGCTTGATGGATGAGACCACCTGCGATCCACTTACCACCTCGCCTTTCTCTTGAGACCACTTATTCAGCACCTGAATAACGCACTGGTGTTCCTTGCAAAGTTTTTCTATTGTTCATGCTTGAAATAAGTGTCTTGATTTTATTTGGAAAAAGCAAAATTCTCGTTTTTCAGTATAAATATTGTTTTACCGCATGAATCAATACACTGCGAGAACACACAGGATGATGTGCAACATGAGAAAAACACGCTCGTGTGAAGCCGATACCCCTGACCGTGCATGTTTAGCACTTCCTGTAACATACTTAAACATTTGAGTTACGCAAATAAATACAGACTGTTCGTTTCAGTCTGTAAAGTTTTAGACGGAAACAAGTCTGAGGTTTGTTGTTGCTCATCCACAAAAAAGTGTGCAGTCTAAGACACGGTCTGTGTATGATTTAGGTATTAAATTGCGCAAGTTCTGACGGCTGTTTATCACTTCTTCTTTTCGTTTTTTTTGGAACAGGCCTTTAAGATGCTGTAATGTCTGCTTCTCTGTGTGTGTTAGTGTTTGTAGTCACATCAGACATTCAATCTTTTGGATGTTTGAAAGTGTGCAATAGGTTTGCCCTTATTTACAGTATCCTACACACAATCGCCTGTGTGACATTTGCATTTGTTGATGAGGACATGCTATAATAGAGCATGTTGCGACTGCAACTGAGCAATAGTTGTGTAGATTTGATTGGCTGTGTTTTCTGACGTCAATCAGCTACATCTGGAGTCCAAAGAATCTGTAGCTGATGACCTCAGTGCTGTGTTTATTACTAAACATAAACAAGTTTCGTCATTTCTCTGTTGAATAGCAGAGAATCATGATGCGTAACAGAGAATTTGTAAACAGACTTGCTCCAGCTTTAATCTGTCTGTCAGCGGGCCATGGATTCAAGCTTTCATTAGTCTAGTTCAGTGTCTTTGTGTTTATACATTCAGGCTTTAAAGGGAATAGAATATTCCGGGTTTTAATGTATAACTTAGTTTATAAAAACAATAAAATGTGTTGACTGAAGTCTACAGGGAATCATTTGCCCAATAGAGTTTCACTACATAGTACAAGTACAGTTTGCTGGTTTTAGCTGGTGTCTGTTGGCTGGTTTTTAAACTGTATTGGTCACTTTTCAGATGATCGGGTCAATTGACCCTTCGCAAAGACCCGCCCCCCTTAGTTACTGTTGCTTTGTCCGACAAGCCGTGGCGCTGTCACGCCACACGCAGTGAAAAATGCATCACGGAGCAAAGAGGATACTGACAACACTTCGACAGATAAAACAAAGCAGGTTACTTATGATATTAAACAAAGTCCCAGCTTTCAAACTGTGTAGTTTTTTTTAAGAAATTCAAACAATAAAAACCGTTTTGTGGCTCTTTAATGTGTCGTGAACATGGTCGTGATAGATTGCTGTAGCGCCTCAGCTCAAGAGGCTCATCTCTTCATACTATTTCATTTATAGCATCAAATAAACATGAATGAACATCAGAAGGAATGTTGTTTTAAACGCGGAAAGACGTCAGTACACATCATTTTTCAAGTTTAAGTCCACCGAGGTTAATCTTCGAACTCCTGACTGCTTTGTCGGACAAAATGGAGGATTCGGCATTCTGATTGGTTAGATCGCCTGTCAATCAAACTCCCGGCGAAGGGTCAATTGAATTAAAGCTGAAATAAAATACAAGAATAGAAAATTAGACATGTTGCCTTGGCAACTAACTGAAATAAATGATAAAATTATAAAATGACTAAATCTGAAATAAAAAATTAATTAAATATACAAAGAAATGTAAAAAAAAAAAACTAAAATTGACAAAAGCATATAACAAAATGATTAAAACTTAAAGGCACAATATGTAATTTTTCGCCTCTAGAGGTCGATTATTCAAAACAAAGGTGTAGCTTGATGAAGCCTTGATTTTGCGGAATCATGGGAGGTGTTGTCTTCACGTCTGCAGCCAGTGGAAAAGAATTTGATTGGACTCGGGTGGAAATCATATTCATGGATGAGCTAATGTATTAAAGATTTATTAACATTACTGTAGTATGAAGCAGGGTGTGGCTGAGAGCCGTTGGAGTGGAACGAGGCCGCTGGAGCGATTGCTAATAAGAAACGAGCGAGACACATGGCTCGAAAGCAGTTGAGCTTTTATTATGACACAGTCGAGCGCTTCCGCTTCTTCCGGTCATGCGTATGTGGGATAACACAGCGCTGTTTTATCATATTATACATTTGAGTGTTAAAAGTTGTTATAATGTTACTTTGTGTTCGCTCGGCAGCTGCTATGACACTTGTTGCACACTGCAGTAAGCTAGATTGATATTAGTCATGGTAAAACATGAGAATTTTAATAAAATGAGAATTAAACAATAAGACTTACTGTGTTGAGCTATATAACAATGATTCGTTTTCTGTCGATGAATGTATCCAAACAGTTGCTCACCTGTCTAATAAAACACATAACATATTAAAGCGTCTTTGGTGTTTCCATGTTTTCTGCAAAATAAAACCGGAAATCGAGGGTAATGCGAGTATGATGTCACTGAGAGGCGACACACGGACTCGGTCTGTGTCCTGGTTAAAATTGCTTATTTCTCTGGATTTAAACATTCTTGGAAACATTTGGGATCATGTAATTACAAAAGTCAACAAAATATATAACACTGTTCTAGTGGTTTTTGGATATTTTAATCCAAAAATCTTACATATTGTGCCTTTTAAACTAAAAATAAAGTAATTAGCATAATACAAACCCAAAAGCATTTTTTTTTTTATTTCATTCTACATTTAGAATTCAAAAAATGAATGAGATTTTATGTATTTTCCATTTTAATTTTTTAAATTTTAGTCATTTTGTTGTATGTTTTTGTCATTTTTATTATTATTATTATTTTTTATTTTTTTTAAGTATAGTTGTTCTTTTTAATTAATTTTCATTTTAGTTTTAGACCTGAGTTATGTTATCTATATTCTATTGTGAATAAAATATAAGTTTATGAGATTTGTAAATTATTGCATTCCTTTTTTATTCGTACAGTGTACAATAATTTGTACAGTGTCCCAACTTTTTTGGATTCGGGTTTGCACTAACTGCATTATATATAATATATATATAATGCAGTTAGTGCGGGAATCAAGGCTTCGTTGGAACTGCACTCTTGCAACGCGTGGAGAAGAGCAATTTTTGGATTTTTGAAAAGCGCTCTTTGGATTTCAACTGTGATAACTAATGTGCTCACTCACAGAATCAGACACTGCTGCTTATTATATAACACATCTCCTGTTATGAATTATGATAGAGCTTGTTTCGTTGTTCCGTTGGGTCGGATTGCCTTCTTACCTCAACCAAACTGCCCCCAGATTTTGTTTTCAATCGGGCCGAGAAAACCTTGTTCAGGCGATCTCTGAGCGATTGTTTTTTGGTGTGGATCCAATCCCAGTCTCGAGACTAAAAAAAACTCCTTTTTTCCATTCTTAATTATAAGAAACACTCTTGATTGAACTGATGCATTTGTGTGGGTTTTTAACTGTAATTAGAGTTTATTAATCAGTTTAATGGAAAATAGATTAACAAAGCACTGAAAAAACACAAGAGAAGCAGTTTTGGCAGAAAGAATGAGAATAAGGAAACTTCTGTTGTATCTAAAACCATTGGATGCATGTCATTCCATGGCCATTAGAGACAGTTTTTCCATGTTTTTCTTGAGTCTGCTATGGTTGTTAGTTAGTATCACATTATTCATCTTCATTATGTTAACACTTGATATGCATTAGAGTTTTTACAATTGTCCTCAATTCAGATGTAAAAGCGCTGGGCTCGCTACTTGAATTCGCCCATAGTTCCTTTTCTGACACTTTTACACTATCCCTTGGAGCAGCGTGACCTCTGGCCCTTCCAAACGCAGACTTCCCGCTGATGCAAAGGAAAAGCGGTAACCACCTCCAGCTGTGTCTGCTTTTGCCATCTTTGCCTCCTCTTTTACTCCCATCAAGTCTTGGCTGAAGCGAGTAATCTGAAGGTGTGCATGCCCTGACTCGAAATAAACTTCAGTGATAATTCTCATGCAGTAAAGGAAGTTGACGTAAGGTCTGACCGTCTCGCAACCCCCGAGCGTCGCCACTTTCCATGCGAGTGAGATAATGAAATTACCGTAGTAAATGAACCATTAGTGATAAAAATTGCAGTCTGTAATTGCAGAAAATTGTGACCTGCCAGTAGTAGTGATGGTAACTGCCTTAAGCAAAACTTTATTTTCAACTTTAGAGCTAATATCAGTGGAATACCATATCTTTACCTACACATATCCTACATATATGGCTATTTAATTTTATGCACGTGCACACACACATACGTATATACATTCTTATATATGTACATATACATAAATAAAATCATATATCATATTATATAGACATACATACTGTGTGTGTGTGTGTGTGTGTGTATATATATATATATATATATTTTTTTTTATATACACACACATATATAAATAAATATATGTATGTATATGTGTATGTGCGTATAGTGCTGTCAAATGGTTAATCGCGTCCAAAATAAGTTTATATAAATACTAGGGGTGTGAATTGGCACTGGTTTCAAGATTCAATTCGATTACGATTATCATGTCAACGATTCGATTCAATTCGATTTCACGATGCATTCTTTGCAACCTCGGTTTTCAATAATCCTGCACATGGCTACATTTTCATCAGTAAATAGTCTACAGGCAGTCAGATATATGAACTCCCTTTTTATATTATCTGCTTCAAATAAAACTTAAGTCTGAACAGAGTAAATACACTAGTAAATAAATACTAAAGGCACATGAAACTGTCAAGTACTGAATGCATTTAAAGTGCAGTGTACTACTTCAAAAAGTATTTAAATGTTAACAAATGTATAAAAATTAAGTTAATTTATAACCCAAAATAAATACAGTCTTCAAAACAAAAACTTTCTGCACATGATTTCTTAAGTTAGTCGTATTCCCAACATTTTTTTTTCAGCGTGACAGGTTTTACACTCTGCATGTGTCTTGTCCAGCTCGTTGTGTCTACCAATTCGTTCATAAAAAACAAAATGTGCCCAGATCTCAGATTTAAAATTTGTAGGTGCATTTTTTTAATATTTGCGTCTGTGTTTCGCCGCCTTCCGCCATTTTAAACTCGCATGACTGACGCGTATATGCAAATGACGTCATAGGCTATAATCGAATAAGGTCTATTACTGCATCGATGCAGAATCGTCCACGTCCGCATCGCGATGCATCGATGCAACGATTAATTTCAACACCCCTAATAAATACACACATACATGTAAATATTTCTTAAAATAAATANTATATTTGTTAAATTTATACATGTATGTGTGTGTATTTTTATATATACCTAATAAATACACACAGTACACAGACATTTATGTGACCCTGGACCAAAAAAGTTGAAATTGAGATTTATACATCATCTAAAAGCTTTCCGTTGATGTATGGTTTGTTAGGATAGGACAATATTTGGCTGAGAGACAACTATTTGAAAATGTGGAATCTGAGGGTGCGAAAAATCAAAATATTGAGAAAATCGCCTTTTAAAGTTGCCCAAATGAAGTCCTTAGCAATGCATATCCTCTCACAAAAATATATTTTTTATATATTTATGGTAGGAAATTTACAAAATATCTTCATGGAACATGATATCCTAATGGTTTTTGGCATAAAAGAAAAATGCGTTGATCAATCTCAGAAATGATCTCATTGTATAACTAGACTGTGCAGCATCTTGTGAGCAGTAAATGCCACTGAAAAGTTAAAAAACCGCAAGACCATGACCACGGTGATGTGAGGAGCAGGTGTTGGGACAGGAGAGATTGTATTAGAGTCTTTCAGACAACCCACAGTGCTGCACATCCACTTTAGTGCCAGGCATTCTGGGAATGAAAGTTAAAAACGCAACCTTCGACCTCTCATATGTTTTCTTTTTAATTGGTTGAGTTCGCGCCAAGTGTTCACCGTAAGCTATTACGCCCACCTGGAGGGCCTAGGGATCCTTCTCTTCATCATCACAGTTTATTACTGAAACGCTTTTGTGCATGTTTCATTTTCTCTTACAGGCAATGTGGGTCTTTTAACTTTCCAAATCCCCCCAAGCATTTATGAAAAGTTTTATGAGAGGTTTAGTAAATTGAATGAAGATTTTAAAAAATGCAACATTTTCAGCAAAATCTCAGTATTAGAGTTTCTTTTGCATATTTCATATTACGCATGTGTCTCTCGTTAGGCAGCTTATATTCTGCTCCAAATGTTTATTTCTTTCATTCAGCGCAGACTAAAGTTGTTTTTCTAACACATCTTGTGTGGAATATTTTTTGTTTGTTGTAACGTCTAAAATCTGATTGGATGAGCCACGTTCAAAGTCATTGGAAAATAACCATAAAAAACAGACCTGTGACACTTTTCACATTTGAAGACTATATTCTGCTCAATAAGTTTTAATTGTCATTTAAAAAAAAAAAGAAGACACATCTTTCCAAAAAATGCTTGCAATTTATGTACCATCTTTAAATGAAATGACAAAAATAAGTACATTTTCATGTGCGTCAACCCTGACTACAGGACCTCTGAGAGACATCTGGAAAGCGGTAGATCATCTTTCTCTGTCTAATTGTCTTTTTTGCTCTGTGTTTTTGCAGCGTCAGTAATCAATTGTGACAGTGTATAAATAAAGGATAATTGTGAACACATTAGTTCAGCTGAACTAACGGGTAAGCTGCAAAAGAAGTAAACTCACAGAATGTCATACCCAGTTCACTTGGGGGCTTGAGTGTTGAAAAAATAATCAGAACAATCTACATAATTATTTATTGAAGGAGGAAACTTGAGATCTTACACAAAGCTGAAAGAACATATGAAATCATCACTTAAACCAGATTCGGTTACACTTGGTTTTAATTCAGGGGCTCCACGGTGAAATAATTCTGCTTCCACTTACAGGCCTGCTGTCAGTCAAAGGCACTGTATGTTAGAGCTTCAGCTTCTTATGGGCCTCAGTCATTAAAAACGTTTAAACTACCACTGGAAGGCTTCAAATCTTAACATCATGAAATCGAAATTTACTGTACTTACTTTCTTAATCACAGCTGTTTGTGTCTGTTGTGTTGTAGGAGCTTGCTAGCTGTGGTTGGAACAAAAAGGAGAAACACATTTTGGCTCCCAATGTTGTTGCCTTCACACGAAGATTCAACCAGGTAAGATGGACGATTGGTATGTTTGCTGATTTTCTATCTTTGTTTCTTGGCTTTATGAATTTGGTGATGATATATATATATATTTTTGTATGTTTTATTAAATAAATAATAAATTCAGTAAATAATCAAATTAATTAATTAAATTATAAAACGTGAAAAATGTTACTGTTGACACTAGGGGTGCACAAAAACATATGATTCCAAAATTCTAATATTATTATATTTTTTAAAAAAATGCAATAATTCAAAATGTGTAGTTAAATAGATATAACTGTGTAGTACCTTTTAAATCATTAAATCAAATCATTTAAATACGAAGTTCTGTCATGAAACTCTAGATGGCACAGGTTGCTAGGTCCTTATAATCTGCTTGCGATCACATCATTCTCTATAGGGCACAGCTGATTGGTTCCTGCTGTATCAGTAGCCAATGAGCTTGCTGAGTCAGCATTTACTGTAGCCATTGTTGCCAAGTCTGCGGTTTTCCCGCAGAATTGGGTTACTTTTAAGCTGTTGGGTAAATTTTATTCCGCTGGTTGATTTTCACCCCTGTACGTCTGATTCTGGTGCACCAACACCCCCCAAAATACCCCCCAGACGTTAGGGCTGGGATAATACATAGATTCCAAATGAATTTGGAGCGATTCTGATATTTTCCGATGTATCGCGATTCTCTCTTGAAACTATTCTGAGCTTAGTTTTTAACAGCAGATGGCACTACGTGCTTTAGAAACACCCATACTCTGCTTGCTTCTGGTTCCTTTACACACACCACTTAAACCTAAAATAATCAAAGTTTGAAAAGGTTGAAGTGAATTACTAGGGTGTTCGCAGTGGACTGTGTTTATATTAATCTTGCATCATAGAAGCATTCTGAGCTGAGGTGCAAGTATATTTAACCACTTACATGACTCAGCCAAATGCACAATCCCTGTCCAGCACTCTTCTTCATAAACATTTGAGTGTGGGGTTAAAAACTAGCCTAGAGTGCCATCTGCTGTTAAAACTAAGTTTAGAATCGATTATATATCAGATTAAAATATCATAATCGATCCAGAATCGTTGTATCGCAAATTGAGATTCAATGTATTGTCCCAGCCCTACCAAACGTACAAATTTAGTGGAGGGTTTGGCCTCCCGATGGAGAAAAATGCATTGGGCTACTTTTGTTGCACAGACCTGGCAACCCCGGCTGTAGCAGTTGCAGTGTGCTTTCAGAAACCCTCCACCTTCCCCAGCTCCACCTGTATAGATCTGTTACGGGTCATTCATGCAGCTATATTGTACTGTACAGCAGCAGCATGTCTTACTTGCTCACAGCAGCGTGTTGTGTATGTAATGGCAGTAGCAAGTCCCGTACAACATATCAACATTGTAATATCCCTTACCATGCCAAACACAGTTGTCATGACAGAAATCAATTAAATCAGCTTCATGGCCCAATATTAGACTATAATATTAGTGCATAATTAAAAAAAACTCTGATACTGACTGATAATGATCAGTTGGAGATTTTATTCATCCCTAGTTTTTTTTTATCCCAGTCAAATGCTTCACTTATTCATTTATATATGCATTTAGTTTTCCAGACATGGAGCATGTGCTGATAAAGTTCACAGTGCTTGAATGTCGTGGATATAAAGTGTATTTTTGGCTGGGCGGTAGTTGATACAATGCCAGCGAACTATGAACTGTGCCACAAAACCATTATGGCCCATAATGGCCCGAAAGTTAAATATGTGCTGGAAATACTGTTAACAGATCTCATTCTCACATGGGCAAATATCCAGCCTGGTGTTTCTTTCCTCCTCAAGATTGAGATTCTGCTCATGTTTAAGGGAAAATATAGATGCGTGGTTTGCCAAGCTTATTCTATGCATTGCGTACTCTTATATTAGACAACATTCAAATTGTCATCTCACATGTTGTTGACATAGAGCACATGCACCACAAATTATCACTCCACCAAATCCAACCAACAGTGAAAATCAACCTTCTTCCAAACGCACGTGAGAAAATATATTTACACCACTGTCCAAGTTGTTTTTGCATGTAATAATTGTTTTATTAACTGTATTAAAATGTGTCAGGTAAATGTAACTTCGACACACTATAATATAAAGTTTATTAAAGTTAATACGAGTTGACGTCACATGACATCTTCACCCATTTCTTTACTATATTTTTGCCAATAAGCTCATTTTGGTTTGTGTGCAGTTTTAGTTCTCCAAGTACTTTAGCTGTAGTAGTAAAACGTCCCTTGCAAGCTTTGGAGGAACATTTTTGTTCATGGAATAAATTTTGATGATTTAAATGTTGTTTGTTATTCAAACTTGGTGATGCTGTTGGATTAAATAGTCAAGGAGCCATTAATTATAAAACCAGAAAGAAGTTTGGTTTTCAAGCTAATTTAAAAGCCTTTGGCCATAAATTAATCTTAACTAAATTTGTGGCGCTTCCAGTTCTGCTAATTTATGAAGTTTCAGCCAGGAATTAATTTGATTTTAAATCTGAAACATAATTAGATTGACTGGTGTGTCCCAATTTTACATATTCACAATTCTGTGAAAGTGCTATAAAAGTGCAAAGCAGACATTTGATGACCCAATTTTACATTTATGGCATATGTTTAATGAGAAGATTTGTTCTAGTTTCTTAGCCAGGAGTGTGTGGAAATTACATAAAAGCATCAAGTTCCCCTCTGCAAATTTTCCCTTTTCAAACTGTCTTAGCGTGCACAGTTCTCCTCAAAGTCGATCTCGCAGAATTCCTTCTATCTTGGCTGCCGATGTATTTGGTTTTATGACATCATTAAGCCGAACATGATGAGCGGGCTTCCAGACCTTTGGAAAGATGGAGTGGCTTTGAAACACATTTCTTGGCCACCCAAGATTGTGTCTTGCTTTAAACAATGCCTGTCGTTTGATTCTCTAAATTGTGCACAGTCCCTCGTGTTAGGAGTCCTATACTATGCAGTTAGAATGCAAATAAAATTCAACATATCAGGGCAAATATGCCCCTGTATGAGTTTTAGTCTCATATTTATATCATGATACAGTTAAGCATTATCATAATAAGAGGTTGAATGAATGAATGACCCAATGACTTACTCATTAAGACATTTACCGCCACCTACTGGCATATACAGGGAGTCCTTTTTTGCACATTATTATAATATTAAAGGTTACAATTAACAACAGACCCCAAACTTTTAAATTCAGTTGATATTTATTTTTAGATATAATAATCAACACATATTTAAACATATATTAAATCTTTAAGACATTACTAACATGTAAAGTAAATATAATTAATATACTAGATAATATAGTGCATATATTTAGTGAAATGCTCCCGTCTAGAGTTCATTTCTTTAGTGAACTAACATGCTGTGGACACTAAATGACTTGCCTGAGGTAAATGTAATGCGACGTGAGATGTTATGAGAACGAATGTCCAGAAAAATGAATTTTATTGATGTCATTCGGAGTAACCAATATAAAGGGATCATTTTGGATCAAGTCATGCGGTCAGTATCATGTGACATCATTCAGACACCTGCACAGGACCACATGGTCATGAAGCAAAGTAACTAACTCTCTCTTAACTATTTGAAAAATTCATGTTTTCACTTGCTCATTCGCATGTCCCAAAACATCAGGTCATTCGGTACAACCACTATAAAAAATGAAAAATGTTGTAATATTTCAAAAACTTGTACTAAATATAAAATGTTTGATTGTCCTTTTGCTAACTAGCCTGTTTGTATTTTTTTTTAACATATCGTCATTCGGTATAACCAAAAGTGCCATTTCGATAAAACCGAAATTTTGACAAATTTTGTCCATCTTGTAAAAAATGACAAAAGCAGTGTTAATTGATTATAAAAACCACATAATCTCATTGTTAAGATGAGGTTTAGATGATATGAGGTGAGCATTTTTGAGCCGATAAACAGCCACCTTTACAACCACTTTTTAAACACCCAGATCACCGTAGCATCATGGTGACAAGTTTTGCATGCTCAAGGATCCCTCTCATTTTCTTCAAAATGTAAATATCTAGTTGAATGTGTCTATGTAATAAATCAGCTCTGTATTTTTTTTTGTGAAATCAGGTGATTGTGGTCCATCATCTTGGCAACTGAGCAAAAACTCTGGCCCTCAAAAACATTGTAGAGCTCTTTGCCAGTTCATTATTTATGGAGCGGGAACAGAAGCTTTCAGAGCCGTTTTGAAGGCATTATGGGTAGGAATGAACTAGATGAGCTCACCCTCTTTCATGAAGGGGGTCGCAGCTCTACGCTTTGGTAAAACCTAATTTACAGCCACTTTGGAAAAAGAACCGTCATCTCCGAGCCAAAAAATTTAAGCGCTGCACCCTGTGTCTCCACGGGTTTCTATACCAACCAGAGCTCTTATGTGTAAATGATTTGATAATGAGCTATAGGCTATGACATCATTGCACAGTTGGCTTATCTAGTAAAGCAGCGTTCTTACATTTTAACTTAACACAGCTGCTGCGCTATGATACGCCTGTCCTATTTCATGCAATATTGCTGGAAAACTTGACTCAAACATTTTGAAGCTCATTTTCTTTATAATAACTCTATTACTATGAGTTGAGCGTTGCACATTTATCTTAATAAAGATGACCCTGAAGTGTCGGTTAACATTTATGAAACAGTTTGGACATTTTTATCAGAATTTACAGTGTTTCTTCAGGGTAACTTATCAATTTTTGTCATTTTTTAAATAATTAATGAGGTGATGACTTTGAATAAGCCAATTAATGCTTGTTTCTGGCTCAAACTACATCCTGGTGATTATTTTAAAATCTTTTTTCTTTTTTTTTTACAGAAATGTACAGTTATATTGGATTTTTTTGGTAACACTTTACAATAAGGTTTCATTTGTTAACATTAGTTAACGTTTGTTAACATGAACTACAGTAACAATAAGCAAAACTTCTACAGCATTTATTAATGTTAATCTCAGCATTTACTAATACTTTTTAACATCAAAAGTTTTATCTATTAATATTAGTTAATGGACTGAGCTAACATGATTTTTATTAACTAACATTAACAAAGGTTAAATGCTGTAAAAAATATATTGGTTTAGGTTAGTTAATGCATTAACTAATGTTAACAAATGAGACCTTATTGTAAAGTCTTACTTTTTTTTTTGTTCTAGATTTTTTTCAATTCATTATTAAGGTGGGTACATTTTTTTTAAAGTACAATTTTAAAAGTTTAAGTACAGTTTACAAAGTATAAACTAGAGCCAATTCTATAATTATGTTTCCATTCAGCAATGTGTACCGTTAAAAGTTTCATACAATTAATCTTTGTTATTTTAATGCTTTTTTTTATTAAAAGTGAAATTCTTTTTAGATAAATGTATAGTCTTTCATTTTCACTACAGATATTTTTTTTTTTGTCAAATGAGTTTTTTATTCAGTCATCGAATAACTTTGCAATTATCACAAATTCTAGGATTAATTTTCTGATATGCACAAAAAAAAACACAAAAAAAAACAACACACATTAAATGTAACACCCCTTCCCCAGCCTGTAAATTTACAATACAGTGACAATCAAAACAGCTTTAAGTTACAATACATTGCGTTAAGGGATAGAATTCCTCTTGAGGTAACAGAAGAAAGGGCCCCAGATCTTGTGAAACTGTCCAATGTTGCCTTTTAAAAGGTATCTGTTTCGTTCCAAGTGCAGAGTAGATATCAGTTCCTCAAGCCATAGTTTAGCAGTAGGAGGATTAACCTTTTTCCAGAACAGTAATATCAGCTTCTTGGCTATTATCAAACAATATGTAAGGAATTTCTGCTGAGCACTGTTAAAGGAATATGTATAATCAGAATGTCCTAATATAATGAGCACTGGGTTTGGGTCCAAGTATACATCAAGGACATCTGAAAGCACTTTAAAAACCTCACACCAGAATCCCTGCATTTTATGACAGAAAATAAAACTATGAGCTAAATCGGCATCCTCTGATTTGCACTTATCACAAATAGGAGAGACATTAGGAAAAATCCTATGTAATTTCTTTTTAGAGAAGTGTAATCTATGTAGGACCTTAAAATGAATGAGTCATAATCTAGTGTTGATCGATTGTTTATCAATATCCTCCAATCCACTCTGCCAAATCTCTTCTGAGATTCCAATTCCAATCTCTCGCTCCCATTCCTCTCTGATCAACTTTGTAGTGGGGGAAATAACTGTTAGTAACCTTTCATAAATTAAAGATAGCTGACATTTGTTTCCCCTGAACTGTGTGAGACAATCATCAATAACTGAAGGTGGGATCTCGTTTAGGGAAACATTATGTGTACGCAAGTAATTCCTAGGTATTAAGGTATTCTCTTATCTGTCTCCAAACACGTAACTGATTCTTAATGACAATACTACTAACTGCTGCTTGATCTAATATCACTGGGGAGAGCAACACTGCACCAATATCATAAGGATGGCAGTAATCTCGCTCTATCTGAAGCCAATCTAGGGCAATAGCCGACTGTTCCAACCATAGTGCAAAAACTTGTGAGTAGCCCAGTAGTAAAGGCAAAGCCAAACCCCCCTCATGTTTGGGTTTACAAAGATGATTTTTTTTTATTCTGTAACTCTCATAATTCCATAGGAATCAAAGAATAATCGAGTCTAAATGTTTAAAGAAGGACTTGGGCAAAAGTATTGGAATATTACGAAATAAATATAATATTTGAGGAAGAAATATCATTTTTATCGCATTTATTCTGCCAATTAGAGAGATTGGGAGAGTCCTCCAATACTGTATACAATTTTGTAACTTAGACAATAAGGGGTTGAAATTAGCTTTGAAGAGCAGAGAGTATTTACACGTAACCACAATTCCCAAGTATACAATTTTTTTCTGTGGAAACCTTAAATGGGGAAGAATGTATTACGGACAAATCCTTTAAACCAATGGGCATGAGTTCACTTTTTTCAAAATTAACTTTAAAGCCAGAAAATTTCCCAAAGGTAGTAATAATTTTGAGTACTACAGGAAGGCTCACCTGTGGTTGAGTAATATAAAGCAAAATATCGTCCGCATACAGTGATATTTTATTAATTGGTATTTGAAGTATTGAAGCCATGTATGCAAGAGTTAGATCGAATGGTTTCTGCAAGGGGCTCTACAGTTAACGCAAACAAAAGAGGTGAGAGGGGACAACCCTGTCTAGTTCCTCTTTTAAGAAAGAAAGATTCTGAAATTGTTTTATTTGTTAAAACCCGTGCTGATGGACTACTATATAAAATTTTAATCCAAGTTATAAACTCATCTCCCATATAAAATTTCTCAAGGACAGCAAACAAATAACGCCACTCCACTCGGTCGAACGCCTTTTCGGCATCCAACGAGATTACAATCAAATTGTCTCGGCTTGCCTTATGGTGATAAATTATGTTAAATAGTCATCTAATATTATGCATAGTGCTTCTTCCTGGAATGAATCCATTCTGATCTGTGTTAACCAATTTATTAATTAATTTACAGAGTCTATTAGCAAGTGTCTTGGATAATACTTTTTGATCAACATTTAGAAGGGAGATAGGTCTGTATGCTTCGACTTCTTCAGGATTTTTACCTTTTTTAGGAATTACCGTGATAATAGCCTCAGAAAAAGACGGTGGTAGCCCAATTGTTAATGCTTGCTGAAAAGTTTTAAGCAAATATGGAGTAAGGATATCTCTGAATTTTTTATAGTTCGACTGGCAGCCCGTCAGGACCGGGAGTTTTCCCGCTCTTCAAAGTATTTATTGTGTTCTTTAATTCCTCTAAAGTAATGTCTTTATTAAGAGATACCCCATCTTCTGGAGATAGCGTGGGGAGTTTACAATTATGTAAAAATGTGTCCATTATTTGTGGGTCCAACTCAGAGTCTGAAGAGTATAACTTTAAATAAAATTCCTTAAAACACTGGTTTATCTCTTTAGTTGCGATACAGTGTGTCCCACCTTTGGTTTTTATTTTATGAATTGTCCTTTCACTATCTATTTTACGCAATTGTCTGGCTAGTAATTTATGGGGCTTCTCTCCAAATTCAAAGTATTTCTGTTTAATGAAATGAAAAGTTCTATTAATTTTAGTAGAGACTATATTATTGTATTCGTACCTTAACTGTAAAATTTTCTTACAAGTATCTAATGAGGGGTTTAGTGCATTTTCAATATCTAGCTGATGAATTTGTTTCCCTAAATCAATTAATTTTGTTTTGTATAATTTATTCCGATACCCTTGATATGATAAAACACAACCTCTTACAAATGCTTTTAACGTTTCCCAGAGCAGTCCTGATGATGTCTCTGGCTTATCGTTGCTATCGAAAAAAAATTCCAATTGCGAACTCATGAAATCAGTGAACTTAGGATCATCGATTAATTGAGGATCCATCCTCCATAAAGGGCGAGTAAGAGATGTTTGATCGAAAACAGCTTCAAATGAAACTGGGGCGTGGTCTGAAATCAGTATATCATGAATTTTAGAGTTTAGGATATTGGAAATAAGGTTGCTGTCCACTAAAAAAAAAAAATACGGGTGTATACATTATGTACATGTGAGTGAAATGTATAATCTCTTTCGGTTGGGTACATAAGTCTCCATATGTCTACCAAATTAGAATTATTATTAAAAGAATTCAAAAAATTTCTTGAATTAGATTGCGGAGAAATTGAGCGATGATCTATCAAGATATGCGTCAAGGACGCAATTAAAGTCCCCACCTATAACAAGGTTTGTTTGAGACAATTTAGGGATGAGAGAAAAGACCTTTCTAAAAAATTCTGGTTCGTCATAATTTGGACCGTACACATTTATTAACGTAATCGGGAAACCATAAATCTCACCAGATAGAATAATATAACGACCCTCCCTATCCGTTTTCAGAGTGTTTTGTTTAAATGGAACCCCTTTTCGAAATAAAATAGCAACCCCCCTAGATTTAACTGAAAAATTAGATTGATAGATCTGTCCTATCCAACTACCCTTTAGTTTATCTTTAGAGTCCTCTTTGAGATGAGTTTCCTGCAGAAAGATTATATCTGAGGAAAGAGATTTTAGATGTGATAATGTCTTGCTTCTCTTAACCGGATGATTTAATCCTTTAACATTCCACGAGATGAATTTGAGACCTTTTCTGTTACTTTGAGTTGTTATTTTTTGCTTGAATAGAAATCAGGCCGATCATCTTCACTGCATGTATACTACTTTGAGGTATTTTAAACAGGCCTCCATCCCACATTCCCCAAAACGTAAACATTAATCCCGTCATCTAACCGACCAACTAGAACTTGCGGCGCGATACGAAATTACACAAAAAGTAAAGAAAAATATAATAACAAATGATATAAAAGATGCAGTCAAATAAAACCTAACAGCTACCTTCAAAAAGTGTCAAACCTTAAACTTCCAAAAACTCGTAACATCACAGCTCCGTAATAAGGAGTTCAAGGGGAGCATCTCAATATAGCATAACACACAACAAGAGTCACTTAAAGAGTCAGTGTTTAAGATTAAAGTTCAGCAGTCACATTATTCTTATCTTACTTGACTCAGTCCAACGACATCCTTTACACTGGTCCTGAAACTTCAAAGTTGCTTTCAGCAAACCTGACTGCTTTATCTGGATCGGTAAAGTAGAACTCTTTGCCGTTGTACGAGACCCTCAGTTTAGCAGAGTATTGCAATCCGTATTTGACTCTGGGTTTATCCTTCAGCAACCCCCTCGCGCGTTTGAAAAGTGCGCGTTGCTTTACCACAGCAGGCGGATAGTCCGGAAAGATGTTGATTCTTTGGCCCCTGAAGACAATCTGCTGCATCCTGGCCGCCTTTTGCATTATTTCTTCCATCTCGTGGACATAATGCAAGCGCAGAATGAAGGCACGAGGTGGTTCATCACTTCCAGGACGGGCGCGTAGAGCTCTGTGGGCTTGGTCCACGTGCGGAGGTTTCTCTAACGACAAGACCTCTGTGAGGAGTTGGGCAACGAAATCTCTAGGCTTCACTCCGGATTCAGCGCCCTCTTTAATGTTCAGTATGCGGATATTTTGTCTTCTGCTGCGGCTTTCGAGATCTATGCATTTTTCAGTAAGTTGCTCCACGGTATGCTTTAGCTTTCCCAAATCTTGTTCCATCTTGACCACTATGTCAGAAGAAGTGGAAGCGTAATTTTCCAGGCTTGTTAATTTCGCAGCATGGTCATCCATCGTAACCTTAATCTCCGAAATTGCTGCGCTGGCCTCGTTTTTAAATGCTGACAGTTCTCCTCTGATAGCGACAGCAAGCTGTTCGACCTTTGAGTCTATGATTTCCCCAATGTCTGATTTGATTGAAATAAGTTCCGCGCAAAGGGAAGAGATCGCATTGAGGATGACTGAACTACCCGCCTCTGGAGCATCTTCTTCAGGCGTTTCTTCCACACTAGAGCCGGAGGCTTCACTACAGATATTTAAGTAATTTACACCCATCTTTATCAATTTCTTTCCAATGTCACACAGCGTTGGCTTCAAGCAACATTTGCATTTGGAAAGATGTGTAGTGAAGTCTGGCTATTTTACATTTCCTGTCTATAGAGCACTTCAAATCACTCACTTACTGTATGAAGTTGTAGTTAGGATGCTCATGCTGTCAATGTAGAGCACTTCAAATCACACTTGTAGTTGAGATGCTCATGCTGTCTATGTAGGGTGTAGACATCAAGGCAGCTCACTAGGTTTTAGAACACTTAACTTGAATATTCTATTCTAACTTGAAAATGATAAACCGTGGCATACTCGCTCTGTTTAATGTCTTCTTTTAAAGAATCAAAGTCAAGGGCCAAATTTATGTTGAAACTATGTACCCTTTATCCCCATCATGTTATGGAAGCCGACTTCCTGAGGGTCGATGGAAAAGACATCATTTGCTTGGACGGTTCAGTCCATATATTCTTAGTTTACAGATATATTTACTGTTCCTCAGGGAGGTCTTTGTCTATTTGCTGGTTGTGAACGATTTTGCTGTATTCAGCCTTTTTTCCTCTGATAAACCAGCAAAGGAACAAACAAAGATTTGTTTTTAACCACACTTTGTGTTTTAGGACTTTTGACTCGGGTGGGCTTTTTAGGCTAAATCTTAGTATTCAGTTGTAATGTAGTTTTTGTGATTTTTATTTTTTATTTTTTTGTGTGTGTGTGTATAAAGATATTCCAATTCAGTACATGCAATAACATGCGTTTCTGCTTGGTTCAACAGTGATGTTTTTCCCCTAAATTATTTGTCAGACATTAAATAGTTTCTCGAGTTTGATTTCCTCTGTGTGAAGTGAGGCTGCTTTTGAGGAAATTGTTGAGGTTTGTTACCTGACTCCTGTCATGTTGAGGCAGAAATCCTAAACTTTTTACTACAGTCAGAATCACTCAGACTTCATCTGCTTTCTAATTTTGTTATTTTGTCTCTTTTATTTGGCATCTGCTTGCGTTGGAGTCTCTGCCAAGTGAAGTCTGTGCGGCCGGCGTTCTGTGTTTGCCGTACAATTATAATCGGACTGCACGGTCTCATTTTTCAGTCATTACATAACAACAGCTTTTCCTCCATCTCAGTCATTCCAGCACTTTTGTTTTTGTCTATTAGAAATGGGTTTTCCACGAGATATGGTTTTACTCCAGTTGAGTTTCCCTTTATGGAGAAAATCAAGTTCCAAAAACCACAGATGAAAACTTGACCTAGTGCTGTCCTGTCCTGACATGACATGACCTCAGCTGACCTCTGCTTTTCTCCCTCTCATTCTTTTTGAGTTTGGTGTTCATATTATACCAGGCTGTCAGGATGTCCTGAGCTGATCTCAAGGATCGGTATTGGGTTTTTTTTTATTTTATTTTTTTATCGGTATTTCTATCCCAGGGATGTCCAATCCCGAATTAAAAACACCCGAACTAGCTAATCAGGGTCTAACTAGGCATACCAGAAACTTCCAGAAGTTGAGAAACTCTGCATGAGAAACTCTGCATTGCCCTGTATACACTGGATTGATTTGAATAACTTTAATGTACTAGAAAGTGTGCACCAAGCACTAGGAAACTACAAGTATCTGACCGGGACTAGAAATCGGCAGATATTCAATAGTCAATATTCAATGACTCTGATCAGATCGGGGTAACAAAAAACTTGATCGGGACATCCCAGCTTCTCAGTAACAGTCAGCAAATCAAACTTCCCTGGCATCACTGTTTTTTCCATCTCTGCAGGTGAGCTTCTGGCTGGTACGGGAAATCCTCACCGCTCAAACCCTGAAGATCCGTGCTGAGATCCTGAGCCACTTTGTCAAGATCGCAAAGGTACGTTCATGAACACTTTTTTTTCAATACTCTTATTGTATCAATAAGAAAAAGTAGTACTATTAGAATAGAAAAGATCACTAATCTAATTGCCACCAAATAATCACCAAAATTTATTGCCAAGTCATCGTTCTGTGTGTATGATGATCACAATTCATAGTTTTCACGTGACGTCACACTCTTATGGGAACGCCCACATGGAGGGCTAAACAATGCTTTCCTCCATTGCCTTCCAGTCATTTTTATTTACCTGGTTTGTACTAAGTACTAATGTAGTAAGACAGTGATATTAAAAGACCAAATTCAGTATACACCTTATTGATGATGCATACTATATACAGGCGAGCAGATATAAACACAATGCAGTTTTTCCAAAGAAAACCATTATAAAGAAAACGTGTTGCATTCATATTCTGGGTTCATCTGCTCGCCTGTATATAGTATGCATCTTCTATAAGGTGTATACTGAAATTGATCTTTTAATAACACTGTTTTAGTACATTAAGGGACTTTAAGTGTTCTTCACGTTAAGCGTTTTAGAACGTCCCGCTGTTTTTAGTGGTTGAAAAATACTGCAGCAGGTGCTGGATATGGATCACAAGTGCCCAAAACTTGCATTTTGTTCACATGTTTTTGATTTTCTTCTTTTGAGATGGAAAATTGACAGGTGTGTAATGCAGTTCTATGCATGTTTTGCCCTCCAGGCCTTTGTGACAGTCACGTGACTGAAAACTATGAATAAACATCAAAATGTCAAATTCCTTAGTTTATTCAAGGATATGTGTATAAATGTGTTATTCACAACAACTACTTTTCCCATCATGCAATGCTGCCTTAAATTTGGCCACAACTAGGTATCTTAAAAGGCAGCATACAGAGCTAAAGAACAATCAGGGCATTTACATTGCGTCTGGATTAGATATACTGAAATGTTATTCTAATGATATTGAATTGCTCCAGCTGCAGTATATCATGCTGCAATAGTGCATGTTGAGAGATGATGTTTTTGAGTCTGTCTAACTTCGACGGCTCACCTCATTAGTGTGGACTACAGAGGGATTATCATACAGTATGTTCCTACTTTATAATGTGGTGTAGTTAAAGTCGTTTGGCACACACTGTGATCAACAAAGCATTATTATTTAGTTTTATTATATAAGCATGCATCAGTATTCCTTTATTTCCTTCAAATTTTCATTACTTTACATGAAAAGCTTAATGAAGTAAAGCCAGAACTGAAATTTGCAATTCACAGAAAGTGTTTGTAACACACACACTTTTTTTTTGATTAGTGCTATTAATTCTTCAAATTTACATATTTGGAGGTTTGGACACCTTTAGTCATACTATAGAAATGCTACGTCAGGGCTAATGAACTAGCAGTCATTTTTATATGCCACTCTGATTGTTTGAGACCCACTCTATGCAACAGTACTCAGGTTTACAGTTAATGATCCGCAGTTCATATCCATTCTTGTTCTGGCCATAGTTTCTGAAACGTGGCAGTATTTAGCTGCACTTTAACACTCAAACGTATACCTCGGGTCTTTAGTGACCCGGGATGTCATTCACTACCCTCCTCATTAATTTAGACTTCAACCTTTTTAGTACTCCTCAATCAATGCATTTTAAACAATATAACAAGAAAAAAAGAAATACATTTCTATAAGAGTGCCTGTTTTCTCATGCATTTTTTGCAAAAATTGTTTAGGGTCGTAACGACCCGAGGTGTGTAACAGTGTAAGTAAATTTTTTCTGCACATCAATATTTAAATGTTTGATGCCTGAATAATGAGATTTTCAAATCAGGAAAATGAGAACGAACATTTAACCCATAAATGCATGTTTCGCAATCATTATTACATATTATTATAACTATATCTATTCGATTATAAAATCGAATAATAATGGGGGCAGTCGTGGCCTAATGGATAGAGAGTCGGACTTGTAACCCAAAGGTCATGGGTTCGAGTCTCAGGTCCGGCAGGGATTGTTGGTGAGGGGAGTGAATGTCCAGCGCTCTCCCCACCCTCAATACCACGACTGAGGTGAGACCCTTGAGCAAGGCACCGTACCCCCAACTGCTTCCCGGGCGCCGCAGCAATGGCTGCCCACTGCTCCGGGTGTGTGTTCACGGTGTGTGTGTTCACTGCTGTGTGTGTGCACTTGGATGGATTAAATGCAGAGCACAAATTCCGAGTATGGGTCACCATACTTGGCCACATGTCACTTCACTTTCACTTTTCACTTTCATAAGTGCAGTTCCCCTTTATTCCACAAGGTGTCAATTTCTGATACACAATAATGAAGTGAAGTTTCACTCATAGTTACCACTGGCAGAAAATAAAGAATAGGAAGTATCATCAGCAAAACTTGAAATGGCTCAGCGATTTACTGCAAAGCAAGTAATGAACGCAGTCAAATATTAGTGTCACTGTCACTTGATGGTAGGTCTGGTGAAGAAGCTGTCAGTGATCAAAATATTGATTTTGAATATGTTGAAAATTATAGTTTTGAGAATATGTTTGAGATCGCGAATATGAGCCAGAGGCTGAATGTACCGGGACATGAGGTCTGATGAGGACAGTGATGATGGTATAAAACATCTGCTCAAACTGAACACTTCCAAGTTACCAAAAGGTAACAAAATATGCTTTATTTTATACTTCTGTAATTGTTACTCTAATATCAGGAGAGTTTTATATTATCGCGACAGGTAGAGATCCATCCGTGTTAGATATAGTTATAATAATATGTAATAATGATTGGCGAAACATGCATTTATGGGTTAAATGTTTGTTCTCATTTTCCTGATTTGAAAATCGCATGTTAGTATAATTTTTATTGGTGATGTGTACAATTTTCTCAATGCTTAATAAGTACTCTCTTTTACTACAGTTTAATATGCAGGTACTACAAAAACTACACTATATGTTAGTATATACTAACATTCAGTATATATAGTATATGTACAGTGTATGTTTTTTTTTTTTTTTGAAAACTGCAGCAATTGCACACTTCATTTTTAATGCAACTAAACACACAGTATAAAGAGTTTTGTTTTGTTTTTCATGTTAAACTTACAATGGTCTGATAATTACTCTGAAAAATGTGTGCCAACCCTTTGAACTTTCGTCTGGAGAATCTGGCTCTAAAAAGAAAGTAAACTCATAAAAACAAGCCACGTCAAATATCAGGACACGTGAGCCATCCATCAGATACCTCATGACTAAATCTCAGAGGAACATTTGCTGACAGAACAAAAGCTGAAAAAAAACCACTCAGATTGTAGTCATCATGTGTCATGGAGTTGATTCGGGTGTGCCAAATTTGCTGAAGTGAGCTCAAAGCAGTTTTCCATCATTTGTTGGGGCTTCATTGTGGGAGTAATGATGAAAGCAGGTCTGTATCTTACTGAAGGTCACTGTCTTTTAGTGGACAACGTCCAATCAGAGAGCAATAAAGGGAGTTTTGAGTGTGGGCGGTAGCTGTGACATCATCTAACCTAACAAACAGACAGTAGTACATGCCTGCTTCATTAGAAGTGCATGTGGATTTTCTTACAAATTGCAACCCAACCTTATATGAAGTGAGAACCTTTCATTAGATACGTTTAATAGCAAAACATGATCAAATAAAATGCAACCAGTAAAACGGAAGTGGTTGCTACTGTATATAAATGTACTCTTTGACTCTCTCTCTTGTGCTTTAAACACCCTTTTTGTGCTTTTTGCATTGAGTTCTCTGAACTGTCTAGCAATTCACACTCACTTTCTATGTCTGCAGAAACTTCTAGAGCTGAATAACCTTCATTCTATGGTGTCGGTGGTGTCGGCACTGCAAAGCGCTCCCATCTTTAGATTGAGCAAGACATGGGCGGTAAGACACACTCAACATTCACACATGTTTGCCAAGCTGTCTGAATGACAAATTTATTTATTTACTTTATTTAATGAATCTGAGGCTGTCCTCAAAGAGGAGGTTTGGTCATATTTGGCTCACTTTTAAGGATGGTTTTGTCCCCACGAGATAAAGCCAGACTCATCATAGACCTCAAACCTTTGGCTGCTTAATCATAATATCTGATTTATAAAATGTGTTGCTCATATATCATGGTAATTATGTTTTCTGCACTTTGCCCACTTAGTTCTGTAATTATTTTTCCCTGCTCACTTTGAAACTGATGCTTTTTAACAACCGTTCCACTCAAAGCATGCTCCACTCAAAAATGGAAAATTACTCTTTAGATTTTTAACTTTGTGGAAAGAGACGTGGACTCCAAACATAACACTTCTCTCATCCTACTGTACACTGTATGATTTTCAATAAGTGTAGATTGCAGAAAACATTAGTCATAACTTTTAAAGTAGCCACTGTTTAAAAAAAAAAATACCGTTCAGAAGCTTGTGGTCAGTAAGTAGTTTTTTCTTTTTTATGTTTTTGAAAGAAGTCTCTTATGATCAAAAATACAGTAAAAACAGTAATATTGCAAAATATTATGTTATAAAATGTAATTTATTTCAGTGATGCAAAGCGGAATTTTCAGCATAATTTCTCCAGTCTTCAGTGTCACATGATCCTTCAGAAATCATTCTAATATGCTATATTGCTGCTTAAGAAATATGCTGCTTCATATTCTCATCTACAAGTCGATGTATCAGAATGGAAATGCGTTTTATGTATCGATCTCTACAACATAACGGTAACTGATATGATTAACTTTTCGCTTGACTAAGTTATCAAACAGCTAATAATATGTTGCTGGTAAAAATGATTCTGTGGTGAAATAAATACTACAGAAAAATAAATGTAATTTCTACATGAAAAAGTTAGTTCAGGCAACTGTAAATTCAATATTAGTACTCAAATCAAACATGTAGAAATTAAAGCATAAATATCAACAATATAAAATTAAGTAAAACCTACTCAACTTTTCTGATACTGGTGTTCCCATCATTCACTGGGGCATGAATAATTATTAAGGTTGATTTATTATTATTTATTTATTTATTTATTTTTTGCTGTTTTCCAGCTGTATTTGCACTGTTTTATCATTGCTTTTGTTGTTTGGTTTAGTAACTGATGACACATTCACACTCAAAAACGATCTATTGAATTTTACCGTCATTTCGTATTGTGTATCGAGTATTGAAGTCTCTGTGTTCAGGTGAGTGCCAGATTACTTCTATTATGTAGATATGGTGTCTACAGGATTCCTATTGTATTATTTACTTAGATGCTTCTAAGTAAAGCATACACTTTAGTAGCAAGGTTTAATTCAATGTTACATTATTTGAGTAAAAAATTAATTTAGCTAAATTTACTAAACCTAGTTAAGCTGATTTTTCTTAATTATATTTGTGAAATGAAATATAATTAAGTAATATTTACTTAATATCTTTATAAATATATTCAGTGTTCAATAAGTAGAACAAGACAGCTGCCTCCTAAAAATTAGCATTCTTAGAAAAGCTTTGTTGTCCCAAAGAAACCCAAAATTACTGGTCTTAATGACTACAGACCTGTGGCTCTAACGTCTGTGGCCATNTCTTGTCTTGTCGCTGTCACTCTGTTGCACTGTGGAGCTTCTGTCACTAAAACAAATTCCTAGTATGTGTAAACAACATACCTGGCAATAAAGCTCTTTCTGATTCTGATTCTGATTCTGATTCTGAACAACTCAGAACATCAGTGGAGAAAGGTATATAATTCATCATAACTTCGTAATATAAATCATATACATAATTCACCCCGTTATATTGCTAAATGTACTCGATTTTTCATATCAACAGAAAAATATACCAGGATAACATGGTTTCTCTTGAGACCCCATGCTTCAAAGCATAGTTAATGATATGCTAAAGCCCACCCTCACAGGATTGGTTGCAACATATTTGACGTAGAGAACCGGGTTCGGATTTTGAGACTGTCTTTGTTTCACTGCAGTTTTAAGGAGAAAATACTCAGCAATGGTGTTGGCAAACTGATAAATTTGCACATGATTTGTCTTAAAGCATTTTAAAAACACCACATAGACATATAAACAACATTAAAACTTGATTATTATTTTTTTTCTTTAAATCTGTTTTTGTTTTGTTTGACCAATATGTTTTTCTTGGATTTTATTTGTCTGCATTGCATCAGATGAAAACCTAACTGGGAGGGACAGACTGTCGTTCTTATGCAGTATTAAATTAAATCATGTTTGTATTGAATATTAAATCATGCATTATGTTGCAATTCCTAAAAAAGTCATGCCATTTGCAATGGCGAGTCTCCATTTTGGACCTTTGACCGCTTCATAATGACTAGTTTAGTGATGGTTGATTGATCAAGCTGTTCTTTCTGCCACTATCGATTAAGATGATCATGACAACAGCAGGTCTTCATGCTTGAACTTTTAACTGAAGTGTTGTCAGCATAGAACCTGAAAACACTGAAAAACACACACTTTTTTTCCCCCCTCGCATGGTCTTGATTGTCCAGGGCTTTTTTAATCCAATGTATTTTTGTTTTTTTGCCACCATTTGTAGTAGAAAACAAGAAATGGCATCAGGAAATGTTTAAAGCCAGATCAGCTCACTGTGTCACCACTTGGTCACAGCTCCGATATCCAGTGATTTTCTTTTAATCCAGCAACATACAGAAGCTTTAGAGTGTTTTACTGGTTAAAAACAGAATATCTGAATGCGTGTCTTTTGGCACTTGCAGTTGGATCCTCTTATTCTTCATGTCTGTGGCCAGATGATCACTTCCCATAAATTAACAGATGTTTGAAATATGGAGAGAAATGATGCTCTTAGGAAGTGTTCATCATGAAAATTGCAGATGAATAATTTCCTGCACTTTCTTTCAATGAACAATATGACCTTCAGAGTACTAGAAACTTATTTTCCACTTGATTTTGGCCACCGCTCAATGGCGTTCAAAACCGGTTGATTGGCCTCGTGGTCTGCTGCCTAATGCCATGACTTTTACTCAGATTTTTGCCATGAGTCAACAATAGTTGCTGAAAGTTTGCACCAGTCTGCAGGTTTTGGGCAGTCGGAGTTGGCAGATTTCACAGAAAATCACGTAGTATATGATGGGAACATTGTTTTTTTGTTTTTTTAGCTTCAGACTATGATTCCAACATGTTTTTGAGTCAATTTTAGACACATATCATAGTGTCATTTCATACATAACAATAGCCTCAATATTTGACTCATCAGCATAGATAAAACAACTGACTCTGCCATGTTGTAATCTGTGAGGTCCATACTGGTCGCGTCTACCACATCCAAATGTGCTTGGCTCGTTTTTTTTCTTTTGCGACTGAGTCACTACAACAACTGCGGTTATCTCCTGCACATCCATGTTTGTTTCATCTGTCATGCGTCTACTAGCAACGAGATTTGTTTAGTGTATGATGCCCAGTTTTTCTCTGTAACGATTTACAAATTCAAGTGTATGATGCCTACTGTTTTAAAATCTGTTTAGATTTTAAAAGTCATGTAGTGTGTTCCAGTCGTAAAGGTACACTGAAGTGACTTGGAACATGCAGCATTATTGAATGTGCTGACGTAATTTCCACTGAAACAGGAAGACAGGGCGGGACATATCGAACAGCCCCTCCCCTTTTTTAAAACTGCCAATAGCGTTTCATTGATATCACAACTCGGCCAGAGCCGTTGAGCTCTGTAAAGCTGCAATTTCCTCCTAATCTCCTCCATATCGCTTAGCTGAAGTGCAGCGTGATGTCATCAAAATCATTCATCCATATTGGCGGAAGTGAGAGATTGTAAGTTTTGAACGCTTATATCCTCTAAATATGAATTTTGTCATTGTTTTGCCAGTGTTTGAAAAGTAGTTTAAAACCTTTTTCGGCTTAATGAACAGAGACTGATGTAGTAGGTGTACACTACCAGTCAAAAGTTTTGGGTCTGTGTTTTTGAAAGAAGTCTCTTCTGCTCCCTAAGGATTCATTTATTTTATGATAAATACAGTAAAACAGTAATATTGTGAAATATTATTACAATTTAAAATAACTTTTTTATTGTAATATTTTTTTATTAATACATTTTCTTGTGATGGCAAAATTTAATTTGTCACTTAAATCTGCCATCTTTTACTTTTGATGTTGTTGGATTACTTTTATGATATTTTACTGAAGTTGTCCAGTAGATCATGTGATTACCTTACAATTTAGCCCAAAAATATGTCTTAGTTATATTGAAACTCTCTGCTCACTAGGTTTTGTAACAACGCTTATTCCTATTCCGTTAATGATTTTTTTTAGCTCCAGGTTTAGTTCAGTGATACTTGCCTCTTTACTTGCTATGGACGATGCCAAGATCAACTCTGCAGGCATGTTTATGGCCCTGTCCATCCACCCTCAGAGGAACACCAGGGACTCTTTGCTCTTTAAAAGCAATTCCACAGCCTTAGAGAGTGTCCGTGGCGCCAGGGGTTTGGCGTAAGTCAAGGTGACGTGGATGAGAGGTTTTCATTCATGTACTGCATAAGAACTATGAATTATTGAATTGGTCAGAATTATTGGCACCCTTGGTAAATATGATCATTGGTGGCTGTAAAAATAAATCTGCATTGTTTTTCTTTTTGATCTTGCAGCATCTTCGCAATGTGTATTAGAAAAAAACATTTATTCCATAGAGATTTTCCTCACACTTTCAATTATTTTACTTCAATGAAAAGTTCGAAATTATTTATTTTTTATTTATTTTTTTTTAATTAAAGATAAAAACATTTGTACATTTTAATATTAGTTTAATGTTTAGTATTTATCATTTCATTATATTAGTTTATTAATTACTATTTAGGTTTAATTTATTTTTTATTTCAGTTTCTAATTTTCAACAAAGTTAGGTAGTTTTTCATCCAATATTTATATTTTATTTTATCAGTAAATTATTCTTTACTTATTTATTTATGCTTATTTATCCCAAAAGTCTTTTAATGTTGCCATTTGGGCAATTCATAGCAATTAAACTTTAATCGATTGACAGCAGTGTTTTTTTGTATTATTTTATACATTTATAGTTTTTATTAATATTTTGAACTAGCTTTTCTTTTTATATTTTATATGTTTGTTTAATTTAAGTATTTCTTATGTGCTTTTGTCACTTTTATTTATTTTAAATATTAATGTATTAAATAATAATATTAATGTTCAAGTTTAATATATTTATATTTCAGTTTTTTTTCTAATTTTCAATGAAGTTGAAGTTTTCATCCAATATTTATGTTTTTTTTCTTTGCCTGCTAGTGATGGAATCAAGGTAGGTAGGGATTGTTTCAGAAAGGCAATTGAGTCATCTTTATCGGACACTTCAGGTAACCCTTTGCAGTCAGAGATTACTGCGTCTGCTGCAGTCTTGCAGATCTGTCATTTGTTGCTCGAATATATCCAGATGCCTAGCATGTTCGTTGATCACTCTGTTCTGCTCTCTGTTCCCCAGTTAAAAAGTCAACTATAGAGTGTAACCGGTCTTACTTAACCTGCTCTGAGTGGGATTCGAACCGGGATCTCCAGCCTGGAAGGCAGGCACTCTAACAAGGAGGCTAAAGGCCTCGCTAGAGCGCCTCGGAGTGAGGTTTACACACAGCTCTTACTGACGTACGACATTTATAGTCACACCCCTAAACCTCACTCTCATCCGGGTCACGGCACCAAATGTAACCGGTCCTACTCAACACACTCTGACTACGTTTACATGCACCCAAATAATCCATTTGTAATCGGATTGACGGCTCAATCGGATTGAAAAACGTTCATGTAAACACCTTAATCGATCCGATTGAGCTCGATCTGAATGAAATTTTGGTCTGATTGGAAGGGGTGGTTTATTCCTTTTCTAATCCGATCCAACAGCAAAAAATTTCCATGTAAACGCTTGAATCCAGCTACTTTCTCAATCATATTCAGAAGTCTCAGGGGCACATGTTGAGACGCATTACGCAGTGCGCAAGTTCACATTCACGTCTTTAGTTGTAAAGGTGTATGCCAAAAGGCAGTGGCGTAGCTGTATCCCTTCGTCATAATATTGGAAATCTTTCCATTTTAAAACAAGAAGGGGAGCCAATGGATATCACACAAGAAGCAACGTGCAACCTTTTCGCAAGCATTATGCCGGTGAAAAAGTCTCAACCTCGGTCAGTATTCACTACAGGAATTAAAAGTAAAAAGTGATGGAGCTGTCTGACGCTGCATTAACGGAGCATATTCTCTCAGAGACGAATTTCTACGTAATATGCTGATAATGTTATATAACTGTCTTCATTTATTCCATTATTTCTCTTGTGGCCATACATATAGGCTAATGAAACAAATGAAAATAATAGTATTGTGTTGTTTTTTTTAAAGTCGGTGCTTGAAGTAAAGCAGAGCTTAATTTTCATTGATTGCGGTGTTAGGAAATATTATAGTCTACACTCTTAATAATTTTAATTATAGGCCTATAATTCATTGTATAATAGACCTAAAAAAATGTTTAAAACATTTTCAAAGATGGCTATAATAGCCTAATGTTTTATTATCCTCACAGCACATATAATATTCATTTAATAATAAAAGAAGCCGAACCTAATAGTTATAATAATAGACTAGAAGAATGTAACAGGCCTACATTAATTGGAAATACCAAATCCTCTTAATATTGCCATGATGCTTTTGACAAAATCTCTGGCTATCGTCGATACATGATCATCGTCTGTTGATGCAACCCGGGTTACCGCAAGTGTGATTGATATGACGTCACACACGCAGAGTGCGTGCACAAAAGTTTTAATCGGAATGTATATAAAGCACACATAAATGGATATTTGAATCAGATTGCAATGTTCAGAGTACATGTAAACAGATCTTCAATCGGATTCAATTCATTCGGATTGACGAAAATTGGTGCATGTTAACGTACTCACTAAGTGGGATTCGAACCGGGGTCTCCGGCGTGGGAGGCTAAAGACCGTAGGCTCTAGCTTCAGTCACTTAAGCGCCTCTTGAGATCAGGGGAGTGAGGTTTACATGCACAGCTTTTATTGGCCTATGACAGTTACATTCACCCCCTAAACCTCACTCCCATCCGGGTCACGGCACCAAATGTAATCGATCCTACTCAACCCGCTTGAGTGGGATTCGAAACGCTGTCTCTGGCATGCAGTCTCTGGCATGTGGTCTCTCTAAAGTCCGTGTCCGCTCAGCCTGCTGCTGCTTCTGATTTAGTTTTCTTTTTTATTGGAGAGGATGATGGTGAAAGATAAGCAAGTGTCCGACTGTGTGACATTTACAAACGGCAAATGAAAAAACTACCCCAGATGTCAAAAAGAAAGTCAGAAAGCAATAAAAGAAGGGCTACATATGCAGAGATTGGCTAATGTGCATCTAGAAAGCGTCATGTGATCACCATTTCTGCTTTATTTCAGTTAACAATAATGTTTTTAATAGTTCTAGTTAACAGTGATAACCCTGATTGACAGCCCTACTTGTTTAGTTTTTTGGCTCATATCGTGCCTGGTTTGGACTCAGCGTTAGGATAAGTGATTTGAACAGACCATAACTACCATAACATATTAAACTGGCTTGTAACTCATCACACACTATTTGTGCTACATGAATGTTGCCTCTACAATCCACAATGGTGAATTTTGGGCAAGCGTTACTAGAGAAAACCGGAAAGTATTACATGGTTAGCTAACAAACTTTATTGCCCATCTGCAGGTATGAGCTGGATGTGATTTGACAGTACTGTATTGAAAGCAGCCCACGTCTAATTAGCCTTGAGAGACCAGTAGCGCTTGTTTTATCCTCTAGTTACCAGCGGCAGAAACGTCTTTCCTCACACCTGCTCTCTCAGCCAGACCTGCAGATGGTTTTGCCAGGTCCTGTACACATTTTCCTGCTCGGTCACCCCATTATGGCACCATATAGAGCAGAACAGGAGCTTTTTTAGTGGCTTTGTTCGCAAAAGGCTCATTTCAATCCCTGTTGAAATTGAAAAAAGTAATGGCAAACACAGAAGGAAGATTATACAGTGTTCTCCGGTAGGATTAGCCTTATGTTTCAGAGCTTTTTCAGCAGATGTCAACAGCTGGCACTGAGAAAATTGATTTGAATCACAGATTGAAAAAATATTGGCTAATATTCGATGTTATGCATGCTAATGTAAAACCACCTGAAACATGGTGTATCCGCTTTCAACACTGTAAAGGCCAGAACTACCGCTAGCTAGACCATTTTCCAAAATGATGATTTAGATGAGCTACGACTTTTACCAGAAGAAACTCTGTTAACTGCATTACAGGTTTCATTGATGGGGAAGGTCAGAGTACTGTGTGGACATTATTTTTACTTATGCGAGAAAATCTTACTCAGATATACAGATGTCCCACGGTTGTGGTTGATTCATCTTGGGCTTTGATCAGTGAATGCTTCAATCCATACAGTCCAAAGATTTCCTGGTGGACACACTGTAAAAATGATTTTCAAAGTTGTAAATAAAAGAAAGATTAGTAGAGTACATTTACTTATCTTCTAAATTTTACTTTTTATTTGGTGAGTTACTTATTATTTGTGAAATTTACTAGCAATTTCTAAGTGAAAAATGTTGATGTTTTGATAATCAACTAATCCGTAGATTATTTTATTATTAATCAGATGAAAATTGCACATCCTGCCCACTATTGTCTTCTAAATGTTGTACAATTTGAATGCAGGAACATAAATATAGTGAATGTATCAATAGATATGTTTCCGTCCATATATTTTTATACTCATTTTGTGATATCGCATAAAAAAACGCTGGATGGAAATGCCAAAATGTGCATATGTTCTAAAAAATATGCATAAGAAAACGTTTGCACTGAATTGTGGCGGATAATTTGTTTTACTCAATAAGAAGATGCATAAACTATGATGGAAACACATTTACCAAATACCTTTTGCCTCAACAGAGGATATGATTGGATAACTGCCCTCAGAGTGTCTATGTAAAGTTAAATTTTTATAGATCATTTTTTATAGCATGTTAATATTACCACTTTTTGGGGGTGAGCAAAAATGTGCCGTTTTTGTGTCTGTCCCTTTAAATGCAAATGAGCTGCTGCTCCCAGACCCCTTTCAAGAAGAGGGCAGAGCTTCAAGTGCTCATTCTCTGACATACCAACAACAACAAAACAGGACAATCTCATGCACTGGAAATGTCAGAAACTGTCAGTAGCGGTGATCTGTTCGAACCGGAGTCGGACAATTATGCCTACAGAACCAGAGAATATATGCTGCATGGAGAAAGAACAGGCATAGTTTAGTTTAATTACGGTTATAACTTATGTTGTCATCTTGCTTTTTTCCACTATTAGTACAAGCCTGTTGTAGTGGACCCCGTCTGAATGATGGCCAAAACATTACTGATGAGTTTTATGAAGTTTATTGTACATCACACAAAAGATGAAGCGTCCTTTTTCACTCCTGAAAAAACTTTACTGATCCATCCTTGAGTAACAACTTTTTAGCAAAACCTGTTTTCTATTGTCCCTTTGTATTGCCCCTTGTCACAAAGCAGTCTGGTGTAAAATAATTCGTGCAGACATAAATTAATTTATGGGGGCGCATTTCCTTCAATGACAAAACTAATGCATTGCGTCTTCAGTGGCTCTGATGTCCTGAGTACATGAAGATTGTTATGTTCACTCTTATATCCAACAACAAAACACCTGAGTTGCTTACAAGACATTCTTGTTGCTACAGCTGCTCCGGCCTGGAGAAAATGGTGACAGTGTACAACTCGCTCAGGGTGGGGTCTATGCAAAAACAGCACAGTCCGTCAGCACAGGGCCTAGGCATTTTGTGATGTCACAAAAGCTACAATCTGCAAACGACTTGTCCTGAGACACTGCCTGTGATTTATGGGGATTAAAAAGGAGGAGTGGGTGGATTTTTATTATTATTGGGTGGTTGTGTACATGCACTGCCGACACACATTCATGTTCAAACACCATGTAATAGTGAATTTTGCATAATAGATCCCCTTTAATGCTTTTACACTTTTTTTTTTTAAATGTCAAAAATCAATGAGTAGAAGGTCTTACTGCCCAGTCTGACAACCTGACATCTGCCTGACAGGAAGTGCAGAATCCAGCTGCTCAGGGAGCAATTCAGGACAACAGCCTGGAGTTATGTGTCAAACTAGGGTGCTAAATTCTGTTGTCTACAAACAAACCACATTCTCACAGATGGGTCCAGATTTTGTCCAGATGAGAAAGAGCAGTACAGGATGAAGTCAATGACATCAATCATCACACTGTGTTGCTGGCCTTAAAATAATGTTTGTTATTCTTTGCATACGTTTCCAACAGGGTTGTGTACCATTCAGAATTGAGCTTAGAAAACATTTAATTTGCAGTTCTTGGAACCTGAATTTGAGTTCTGGAGTTTTGGAAAATGTTCGAAAAAGCCTTGAAGTTTGAAAGTTTATAGGCTTTTGAAAAATGATAGATTTTTATATTTCATCATATTTAATAGATTTTCTTTTTTGGCCAAAGGTAAAAGAACACTTGGTAATACGTCACTTGAAGCCCTTATGTAGGCCTATAGTTTATTAAAAAGGTATTCATAATGTACATTGTAATGCATTATATATTTTCATAAATAATTGTTAAAATGCATTATAATATTTGTGGTTACAATGATTCGTGAGACCATACAATGCATTATAAGGCTCATTATAAGGCATAATCAGTGCATTCAAAATACTTATGTACATTGCTCAAAAAAATTAAAGGAACACTTTTTAATCAGAGAATAGCATCAAGTCAGTTAAACTCCTGGGATATAGATCTGGTCAGTTCAGTAGCAGAGGGGGTTGTTAATCAGTTTCAGCTGCTTTGGTGTTAATGAAATTAGTGCACAACAATGAGACGACCCCCAAAACAGGAATGGTTTTACAGGTGGAGGCCACTGACATTTGTTTCCCTACTCAACTTTTCTGACTGTTTTTCACTAGTTTTGCATTTGGCTAGGGTCAGTGTCACTACTGGTAGCATGAGGCGATACCAGGACCCTACAGAGGTTGCACGGGCAGTCCAACTCCTCCAGCACCCTGACTGCCATTAGGTATCGGGATGAAATCCTTGGACCTATTGTCAGACCCTACGCTGGTGCAGTGGGTCCTGGGTTCCTCCTGGTGCACGACAATGCCCGGCCTCATGTGGCGAGAGTATGCAGGCAGTTCCTGGAGGATGAAGGAATTGATACCATTGAATGGCCCCCATGCTCGCCTGACCTAAATCCAATAGAACACCTCTGGGACATTATGTTTCGGTCCATCCGACACCGCCTGGTTGCACCTCACTGTCCAGTAGCTCAGTGATGCCCTGGTCCAGATCGGGGAGGAAATACCCCAGGACACCATCCGTCGTCTCATTAGGAGCAGGCCCCAACGTTGTCAGGCATGCATACAAGCACGTGGGGCCCATACAAACTACTGAGTACCATTTTGAGTTGCTGCAATGAAATTACAGGCATCAATTAAAGTGTTACCAAACACTTAAGAGTGTATTCCCTAATGTATCACCTGTGCAATTCCCCTTACAGTTCCAATACCAATCTTCAGTTTTGTAACTAATTTACTTCAAATTCACACACTTTAATTTAGCACAACCCTGGTTTCCAAGCTCCAAGCTGTCTCATAATTGGAGCAATGCTTTCTTGGACCTGAAAGTGCTTTGGCCTTTTAATCAGCAGACTAACAAAGCTAGATTGAGACATTACACTGACTGTTAATCCATCTGACAGTGTTTCCATTGATCGTCTCTCATGTGTGACGGTGGAATAAAATTATTTTCTGCCAGGATTCCTCATGTCAGTTCTTCCCTACGTTAAACTTTAATGATTACGGAGGGAACAGGCATCTGTGAGGCATGTAATGACATAAAGCATTTGTTCTAGACGGTTAAGTAAAAACACTTGCAAATATTTAAGTCATTCTCAATTGCTTTTAATATCCTGATATTTGGACACAATGAAACAATGTGGGTAGATCTCACGAAGCCTGTCATGAAACGTTCCAGTCATATTTCAGCCCAAAACCACAAAAAAAATAAAAAAATAATTATATTTTGCAGAAGGAAGATGATAACTTTTTTTTAAGGATAATCATGCCAATATTAGATCATCTCTGCTTGTGCTGTGAGTTTAACATGCATTTGAGACTGCAACATGTACAAGGTTCACTTTATTAACACATAATTTACACGTTTTTGTGAGTAGAAGTTTACAGCATTTTACCAGTATTCAAGCAAAATAAAAGCTTAAATTTGAAATGTTAAAAGCTAGAGGGTTTGAACATTTGAAATTGAATAATTTAAGACATAAATATTAGTATTATAACTTTGTAGTTTAACATAAAAAGAAAAAGAAAATATTGTAATACCACATTCTTTTTTACTGTATTTACTGTACAATTGTAATTTACAACAGTAATGTATTTGTGTCTTTTTATAATTAGTTATTAAAATCTATTAAATTTGATTAGGTTTCTAAAAACACCAGTGTCAATGTAATGTGGACTGAAACACTATCACAACTAAAAAGAGGTTTGAGTCCACTTTAAAGTCCAGCTACTCATATCACAGTTCAAATCACAATATATGACAAAATAATCACAATATAACTTTTTGGCCAAGTTGGCCAGGTCATATATAGATAAAATATGTAATTTACTTGCATGTCATGTGAGCATTAACCAACATCAGAGAACCGTGAAGATGCAAATGTGTCATTAAATATTGAAATATTAATTTAAAATCTCAGGGGGTACTTCAAGTAAATATTTTATGTTTAAAAAATTTAAAAAAAAAAAAAAGTTTAGGAACCCCTGCACTACAGTAATGAGACACATCCAGTATATTATTCATTTGTTTAGTTTTTTTTCCTTTTAATTTTGGAGTGAAATATTATTTGGACATTTTATTGACAGGTTTCTTGAGATGAAGTCATAGTGAAAATTTAGTTTTTATTATTTTTAGCTGATTTTAAAATGCCCAAATAGTGATGTAATCTGATATTGAAATAGATATTATAAATATAATAGCTCAATATATGAAAATATTTTAGATCATGTTGTTCTATTGCTGTACTTGCAGCCCTTATAGCCAATCACACTGTTCCAAATTCCAAATCAGTAAATTAATTTTTCATAGTTTCTGTTCTTTTAGTTTGTGGTTGCATGTGTTAAAATAATTTGTTTCTTTTTTCCAGTATGTTCGTAGTTCATGTAAGCATCTGAGGACTCCAAGCAGTGAGTTCTTGTGTGTGTGTTTGCTTGCGTACATGCCCGTGTTTCCTATAGGTCTCGACCGCTTCCTCTTCCATTGCAATCCATCCGTATTCACAGAGGGATTCAAAATCCATCCCTTTCCCCGGCTCACGCAGATTCGTCCATCACATTTTCCATCTCAATGAAATCTATTGCTCACCACAAACGTGAAACATGACACAGTGTCTTCCTAAACTTCTTATCCCGCTGCCAACTATAACACAAAATTGCTGACTCTCCTAATTTCATATCCCATACCTCATATCCCATTCCATATTCCATTTTATCGAGTCATTCTCAAGTTTCCACACTGGTGGAGTTGAGTTCGCGTGTCTTTATAGTTTTAATCCTGACTGAGCTTGCTTTAGATTTAGTATCTAACGTCCAGCTAGCTTAGTCTGAAATCCCACTATAAAAGTGTTCCTACAGAGCCACTAAAAGAATATTTGCCTGCTTTCATGTAGGGAAAAGGTTGTGTCAGTGTGGAGTGATATATAAGCAGGCTGTCTGCACTGTCTGAACATCAACTAAAGGAAATTTCCTCTTGCGTAATATCTTTTTCCATCAATCCCACTGCTTTAGCCTTTTACAGTATGCTCATGTAATTGACTTGTCCAGCTCACAGGTGAAGACTTTAACTTACAGCACTTACACTTAATGGCATTTGTTCAAGCATCCCTATTACTAATGCTCATACTTAAGGTGAATGGTTAGAACAAACCTACTTACACTTTCTTCTAAACATACATTTCTGTAGCTCAGTCATGACACTAGCAATTCCAAGGTCATGGGTTCGATTCCCAGGGAATGCATGAACTGATAAAATTGGTACCTTGAATGCAATGTAAGCCGCTTTGGACAAATGCATCTGCCAAATGCATACATCTAAATGTAATAGTCTACTTGCATGTAAAAGTGAAAAAATAATTGTATATTTCTCTGGTCAGCAAAAAAAAATGTAATCTGTAATTATCAAAATTCATGCAGATGTCATGCTCTCTTAAATTGGCTTGCAATGAAATTGACCACATGTTCAGTGACTATATTTAGATTTAATGCGGCATGCCTTTTTTTTTTTTTTTTATAAATAGCTTTTGTAATGTATGTATACTGCCCTTCGAAAGTTTGGGGTCAGCAAGATTTATTTATTTATTTATGCTGTTAAACTTTATATTTACATTTTTTTATATTTTTTGAAAATTGCATGGAAACCAATGGGGGTCAGTTTGACCCCCACACAAAATGGGGCAACCTGATTTTTAACACAGTTAATGCAAAAGAGTGTTAAATCTGTGTTTGGTAGCCAGTTGTCAGCCACTTAAATACTAATAAGTCATTAAGATACTGAAAGTCATTGTTCACTGAAAATTTACTAAAGTTGAACTACACTGAAACAATGGTGTAGAATTTACTCTGAAACAATTTTCACTCAAAAAGATGCATCACAGTTTCCCCAAAAATATGAAGCAGCACAACTGTTTTCAGCATTGATAATAATCAGAAATGTTTCTTGAGTAGCAAATCAGCATATTAGAATGAATTCTGAAGGATCATGTGACACTGAAGACGAGTAATAATGCTGAAAATCCAGCTTTGATCACAGGAATAATTACATTTTAAAATATATTCAAATAGAAAACAGATATTTTAAATTGTAAATATATTTTACAATATTGCTGTTTTTCCAATGTTTTTTCAAATAAATGCAGTCTTGGTGAGCAGAAGATACTTCTTTCAAAAACAAAAAAACACACTTAGAACTTCGGAAATGGAACTTTGTTAAAAATAAAGTTCATCCACGCTTTCTTAATGTTAGGATCACAAGGAAGGCAATGCAAAGACTTGCAAAACATTTTGTAATCCTCAGAGGCATCTCTGTGGTTTTGTTGCTGGCATCTGTCTCATATTTACTACTACATGACATGCGTGGATCAGTGGGCGGGGCTAAAGAGGCAACAATGTTGAAGTAGGCGTTGGCCATCATCTGCAGAGGCGGTCTTTCGTTGCACTATGATGTCATACTGAGACAAAATCTGAAACGAGTCATTTTGGGTGCTCGGTTTAAACCTAAGCGTTTTTTTTTTTGTTTTTTTTTCAAGGCTAGCATATTTTTCCAATTGTTTTCAATGGGAGCACCACGTTTTTAAAACACCATGAGCACAACGAGGCACTGAGCGTCTATTTCACTCTGAAGCGATGAGCATTCGTCGTTTTTTAACGGTCGCCAAGAGTTGAAAAATGTTGGGTAAAACTTTGGGTAAAATTCTGCGCTCATCACTGTCACTGTTTATCCAGCCATCCAATCACTGTGGAGGAGGGGCGGGACAAATACAACACCAACCAACCACCACATTCTGCTTGTACAACGTCAACAGATGACAACAACAAGCATAATAATGGAACAAAACCATATAAAACAATAGCCAGAGCAAATACTTAGCAAGTACAGAAACAAACTATCTGTGAACTGAGATACTAATAACACTTCCACGGATATTCCATATCATAGCAAGCAAAGCATCTCAACTGAAAGGAAAAAACAAAAATGCTGCACTACCCAAGCACTCTCAAGGGCTAACAGCTAGGCGTTTTACAGCTGGCTAAAAATGCTTTGGTGGACACGCGGCCTTAGAGTTCTGAAACTTCTCAATTCATTACCACTTTAACATTATTAATTCTGTCAAATGAGAGCTTCCACCATTAGTATATACCAGCATTGTTATAATATATGCATTGGTACAGCTGTTGTAAACTACAGTAGCACCTTGATGTTTCCTTCTCAGAGTTTTGACTCTGAATGCACCACAGCTCTGTGTTTTGCCCACAGTTTTCTGCACTAGTCAGTGGAATTTCAAATGTGTCTATTTCTTCCCATCATGAGGTATTTACCACTGCAAATGTACAAGCTATTAGCATTGTCCCCTAGAGCCTCGTAAACCAATGAGATCGCAGCTTCCATGAGCTCATGGCGTGACCAGCCGGAGTCGTTATTAATGAGGCACATGTATGGAGACGCGGCCTCTGTCTCCTGAGTTTTGCACCATATGCCCGCTCTAGCTTTGGAGTTGTTGGTTGTATTTTGGAACAAGCTGGGTGGGCAAAGGTACAGTATAAACTATTAAAACCTTCTGGGGAAAACAGGCCAGAATGTTTAGGATACAAGATGTTTTGCAATCGTTAGATTTGGTTTTCAGCATTTTCTTCACTGATCCTTTAGATGTTGTTGCACTTGCAGAGTGGAGAAATGGCATGTTTTTCACTGTCATTTAATTTATCATCACAAAACAACTAATAACACTTTACAATAAGGTCTCGTCTGTATACATTAGTTTATGCATTAGCTAACATAAACTAACAATGAACAATATGTTTTTACGGCACTTATTATCTTAGTAAAAACTACAGTATAATTGTTAATTTTTTTGTACATGTTGGAAGTGCATTAAATAATATTAACAAACAACTTTTGTAACAAACAATGTTGAAATTAACATTGAAGAAAATCTGTAGAAGTATTGTTCATTGTTGGTTCATGTTTACTACTGCAGTTAACTGATTTTAACAAATGAAACCTTATTGTGAAGTATTATCTCCAAATTAAACCACCTTAAAGTCAAACGTTTATGTTCACATACTCCAAATGGGGGTTTTGATGTGATGCCATAGAAGAACCATTTTTGGTCCCCCAAAGAACCTTAAAAGAACCTTTTTTTTTTTTGTAAAAAGAACATTTAAAAAAAAAACTAAAGAACCTTTTTCCTCTATAAAGAACCTTTGGTGGAACGGAAAGGTCCCATGGATATTAAAGGTTCTTCATGGAACCATCAGTGCCAATAAAGAACCTTTATTTTTAAGTGTTGTATAGAGTTTAGTTTTGAAATCAATAGGTTCTTAATAGTGGCTTTATCTTCTCCTCAGTTTGACCCAGATTTACCACATGATTGAGGAACACAACTCCATATACATTACTACAGATCGTATGATTTCAACCTCCAGAAAATGACGTGTGTGTTTTCAGAGTGTGTAGTGCAGGTCAAACCCTGGGCATGACAGCTGGGAAGTCTAAAAGAAGCATCAGAAAACAGTTGGTCTGATAGATTCTCTCCACAGGTTGTTCATCCTTTCTGGACGAGCTGCTAAAAGCCATTTGTTTGCATTTGCTTGGCATGTTGAGAAGATCCACCAGCTGTGCTTATTCACGCCATGCAAGTGGAAATAGATTTTAAATTGTGTTATGGTCAATTTAACCCACCTTTGATTGTTTGAAGCACTAGTTAAACTATGTCATTCTTTTAGAATGTTGTAGCTTTCTCATTGAGGATCATGAATGTGCATGCACAGTTTCAACGCATAGATTTGTTTTAGAAATGCTGTACAAATTTTGGTTATATCTGTTGTGTTTGTGGTCAAACTGACCCCCATTGGTTTCCATGCAATTTGCCAAGAATCAACACTTTGAAAAACAGCGAGAGTGAGGTAAATACCAGAAAACCTTTAATTTACTGTAGTTTGTCAAACATTAAAATCTGAAATACATAAAATCTTATGAAATTTACGACTCAAAGTTTTCTCTAAATTGAAGACTCATCGAAGGAGAATTCACTGTTTCTGTTTAACATAGTTTCTATTTGAGTTTAACATAGTGAAATTATATTTTTGGTTGATAGTTTTCAAGATCTCAGTTACTAGTCTGTTGCAGCACTGTAAAGATTTTACCCTCACAAGGTTTTCAGAACCAGACATAAAAAGGAAGAGGCTTAAAACAAGCACAAACAGCAATAAATACTACTTAAACGAAGTGCAAATAATGTTAGATACTATATATATATATATATATATATATATACTCAGTTGTAGTTATTTGCACCACAGTTTGCAAATAGTCATCATTAGTCATAACAAAGAAAAACATTTATTTTGTGCCTGTGCAGCTAATTTTGAAAAAATAAAAATACATGGGTCAAATTTATCCCAACACAGCTGAAATAACACAATAAAAAAGATAAAAATTATGAAATTTCTCACATATTTTATATTTTTTGTCTCTGACATGATTCTTTTGTTTTTATATGGTGTGTGTTTTTTTTTGTTTTTTTTTTTGAAAATTGCATGGAAACCAAGGGGGGTCAGTTTGACCCCCACACAAAATGGGGCAACCAGATTTTTAACACAGTTAACGTAAAATAGTGTTAAATCTGTGTTTGGTAGCCAGTTGTCAGCCACTTAAATACTAATAAGTCATTAAGATACTGAAAGTCATTGTTCACTGAAAATTTACTAAAGTTGAACTACACTGAAACAATGGTGTAGAATTTACTCTGAAACAATTTTCACTCAGAAATTGCTTGTAAATTTCACGAAGATTTACAAAGAAACACAAATAACACATTGAATTAAACATGACATTTTGAAGTATAGAAAGACTGAAATAGTATTTTCTTGTTAAATCTTACTTTAATAATTGTTTAATTTACAACAGTAACAAAATTAAAATAATGCATGGAATGGAGTCTGTAGACTTCATATTTGCTGTGCTGATCTTTGGGTAAAAAGTTCTACTGAACTCATTACTGGTGTTGGTGATTATGATTGTGATTATTGATTATTGGTGATTATGTGCAGCTTGTATCTCGTTAAGTACCTTCCCAATATGGTCTGTTTTGATACAGAGTTTCAGATGAAAAACTAACAGAGAACCACAACTTTCCTGTTTTTCTTTAGCTGATCAATAGGAAGGACAAGGCCACGTTTGACAAGCTGGACTACTTGACCTCTAAAGAGCATAACTACGCCAGGATGAGAGAGTACATCCGCTCCCTAAAGATGGTGCCCTGCATCCCCTACCTGGGTGAGTCCTCATCTCTTCTCTCTCTCAGGGTGCTTTCACACTTGGTTTGATCGCCTGGTCCAAAGCAGAGTTCGATTACTCCCCACTCCGTCTGCCCCACTGGATTGTGTTCACATTATAATATTTGTGTCCAAACCGGGGTGCGTTTGCATCATCAAAGCTGGTGCTTTGTAACAACGTCGCTGGAGATGCACGGCATGCTCACGCCGACCAAGACAGCCTACATACTGTACAACAGCCAAATTAAATTGAGTAACCGAATAACTTTTCTATTTTAAGTTGTCTCATAAGAGGTTGTGATATCAAGTTAGCAATGTGAGAAAAACTGATACTGTTGTGTGTGTGCGTGTGAGGCACCGGTGCGATCACTTGGATTATATCAGCGGAAACAACTTAAAATAATCCACCTGATAAAAGTAAGGCATCATTCAAAAGGGTAAAGGGTCTATTTTTTATTTGTGTACCTTCAAAATAACAGCAAAACATCATACTTTTGTAAAATAAAGAAAACAAACAATGTGCGCTTGCACATCAAAAATGAACCAAAACTCAATAGAGATTACTGCCTACTTGTCACGCAGACATGAAAAATATTTGGGATACAAAGTCCGATACCTTTCATTTTTAGTACTTGCCAATACCGAGTACAAAAACCTGTATTTTAATTGCATTTTTAATTTATAAAAATATTGGGCAGAGAAACACAAAGAATATGAATCAAATCCAATTAGCTTAGCAAATAGATATTTCTTTCAGTTATTTTCATGTCTAATTATGCCTGTTAAAATGTATTGTAGGAGCTGTTTCTTTTACTGTTCATATTATTGCTCTATCATATTTTATCTTTAATTTAATAGCACAGTGAATATTTAGAGCTGCTCCAGCAGGGCTCAATTTTTAGATACCAGTGAAATATCACAATTTTCAGGTACAGAAATTGAATACATTAATCAAATGTAAAATAACACTGCATTGTCGTGACTGTATAAAATAAATCTAGATTAATCATTATTAAAGTTACAAAAGTCAAGAGCAGTGAGTGATTTTCTCTTTGTCTTTTGTTGTTAGATTAACATTGAGGACTTAGACAGCAGTAGGTTTATTAGCAGCCAAGACTCATTAGAAAAATGTACCTGTGTCAACATTTTTGCAAAATATGCCACGTCGTGCAGGTTTCGCGACAGTTTCAAAGTGAAATGTTCAGTAAGTGGCGCTAAAAGCTCGTTTAGTTTTTTCCGGAACAGGTGAACGTGAATATGGCAACATTTTATTACGTTGGAGTCTGTACATTTCACCGCAGTTCTGAATTGAAATGTCCAGTGAGTGTCGCTAAATTCTTAATGCTCCATCACGTACACCTACACTAAACCCTAAACCTACCCGATAGTGTTAACAAAAGCAAATGTAACATAAAAACGCAATCGTAACCATGGCATTTTAGCTTGTCTTTGAATTCTTGTCTTTCACGGGATTCATACCCGAGCTCTTCGCATCGCAAGTACAATTCTTTACCAGCTGAGCTACCAAGCAAGCTTGTTATGTCACTAAAACTGACCATCTGGAGCTGGGTAAGTGATGCAAACTCCAATATATATTTGTTTTCAAATCATGCACTATAGTAAAACGTGTTTTGAGGTCATAACATTATTGTGCACGGAGAACTTTTTGAAAACATCACATGATTACTGTACCACCTTCCTGTAATAATGTAGGGAACTACTCGTTATACATAAATCATGTAACAGTTCATGTTTTTACTTCCACATACAATTTAGTTTTAATCCAAATGACGCATGTGTGCTGAGTGAATGATCAGCAATCAAGAGCTACAACAGAAGTGTGAAAGGACCCTCTCATCTCCAATGTGCTTTACTTCACTTTCCATTCCAGTGGGACGAATGAACCAGAAGATATATTTTTAACATCTCCTTCTTGACCAAAGGATCAGGGTTTGGCTGGTTAGCGCAGCCCAGATCATGAGACACATGTGTTTTGTCATCATCCTTGGAATAAGTATTCTCAGCGTTTGAATATGAGACATGTCTTATTATTTTAGGCATTTTTCAGTGTGTTTCCATGTTCACAAATGCATGTTGAACCCCAGTGTTTGTGCTCTGAACTCTAACAGAGAGATCACATGCGTACGGTTCTCGTTACCTCACAGATTCTCAGTAAGTCTGGAGACACAACAATAAATTGATTCCAAACCCTCTCTCCTGTTACAGCAATATCAATGATCAGAGATTGTTGGAAACTGTCTCATATTCTTCAGCACTTAGTCATTTACAGCTGCTTTCCTGATTTAACTCAGATTGGGAGACGATGGAGGGATAGCGCATATTAGATAGTCTGGGTTTGATTTTTAGAAATGTATATCTTCAGAAATTATATTTTGATAACTTGACATTTTGACAACATTTCTTGGACAGAATAAGCCGGTGTTTTTGTAGTTTTGCTGTTGGCATCACATGTTGAAGTTGGTAGTTTTACATACCCAAACCTTTGACTAAATATCATAAAAACATCCTTTGCTGCTCATTCTGGCCAAGAACTGTCCACTGAGACAGTATAAGAGATTGTTTAGCCGCGTTTCCACCGGTGGAACTTTCCCCAGGAACTAGGGACTTTGGGGTGGTACTCGGTGTGTTTCGACCGCAGGAACCAGGGTCTATATGAAGTTCCGTTAGTTTGTCTGAAATGTAACGTAAGCAACCACCGTTGCAGTTTTTCTGTGCAGTTTAGATGTGGGATATCCTGAAATACAGCAATAATTGGCTTGCATGGAAAAACACTGAAGCAACATTTCTTCCTTGTGTGCAATAAGTCTGTGGGAGTGTTGTTTGAGACTTTAATGTTGTTGTTATTGGACTAAAAGTGGTGCTTTTAACATGTTTGTTTAGTGAAGATGGAAAATATAGCAAGAACACAATTTGTATTAACAGCCCTTTAACCTTGGGCAGATTGACCAGTTTGATTTGTTAAATAATTTACTGTAAGTCAGACTGACGTCCAGTGATGCCGAACAAAACAAACTAAACAGGTATATTGTCTTTCTAGCCACTTTCTGTCCATTCACTGATTTACTCTTCTGATGCAATATGTAATCATCATCTTTTGGTGGCTTTTTTTAATTAACTACATTTATATTACCAGACACTTTTATCCAAAGTGACTTGCAAAAGAGAAAGTTTATCAAAGAGCCAATGATATTTGTAATATGCAGTGCCAGGTTTATTAGACAACTAGATTAGGAAGCAAATAATCAGCATATCATGTAATTACTTTGCTGAAATTCTTTAAGAAATTGGCAGCCCTACAAAAAAGCTTAAAAGATTGAACCAGAAAACAAGAGACGATTGGTATGAGAACTGACTAACCCACGCATTTATTAATACCTTCATGTGTGCACATGGTATTCAGAGTACAGTGCTCAGCATTAATGAGTACACCCCCTTTGAAAAGTAACATTTTAAACAAGCTCAATGATCACAAAAACAATTTCCAAAATGTTGACAAGACTACGTTTAATATAACATCTGTTTAACTTATAATATGAAAGTAAGGTTAATAATATAACTTGGAGAACAAAATTTTCAGTTTTACTCAAATTAGGGTGATGCAAAAATTAATACACCCCACTGAAAGTCTTTGGAGCAAAGCTACATTTTAGACTACAAATGTAGAATTCAACCTCAGGTGTGTCTAATTATTCATTACACAGGTGTCCAGCAGACAGTTGACTATAAAAGGGTGTTAAAACCCCTTCCCATTTCATGCTGTCAGCAATGGCACCACATGGAAGAGAAATGTCACAAGACCTGAGAAAGAAAATAATTTCTTTACACCAGAAAGGTGAAGGCTACAAGAAGATCAGCAAAGCTTTACTTATCAGTCAGAATACTGTAGCAAAAGCAGTACAAAAATGTAAAAAAGATGGAACTGCACCATCTCACAGAGACATCCAGGTCGTCCACGGAAGTTAACACCTCGACAGGAGCGTCTTCTGATGAGAAGGGTTGAAGCAAATCATCATGCAAGTTCACTGCAGTTATTTAAAGAAGTGGAAAGCCAAACTGAGGTGACCATTTCCCGTGACACAATACGGCGTACACTGCAGAGGAATGGCATACATGGGTGCCGTCCACGAAAGAAGCCTCTCCTAAAGCCCAGGCACAAAAAAGCCCGCCTAGAGTTTGCCAGGGCCCATGCTGACAAAGATGAAGACTACTGGGACTCTATACTCTGGAGTGATGAGACCAAGATAAATGTTTTTGGAACTGATGTCTTCAAAACTGTATG
>RJVU01007700.1:793225-812601 GCA_003731715.1 Anabarilius grahami | reverse complement strand
GTTTGCCAGGGCCCATGCTGACAAAGATGAAGACTACTGGGACTCTATACTCTGGAGTGATGAGACCAAGATAAATGTTTTTGGAACTGATGGCTTCAAAACTGTATGGCGTCACAATGGTGAGGAATACAAAGAGAACTGCATGGTGCCTACAGTGAAACATGGTGGTGTCAGTGTCCTTATGTGGGGCTACATGAGCGTGAAAGGGTGAAAGTGATTCAGTGGCTCCTGATCTGAACCCAATCGAACACCTATAAGGGGAATTCTGAAGAGACAAGTTGAGCATCACTCTCTAAAAGAGGTCATTCTTGAAGAATGGAAAAAGATAGATGTTGCAAAATGTCGCCAACTTGTTGATTCCATGCCTAGAAGACTTGGTGCTGTCATTAAAAATCATGGAGGCCATACAAAGTACTAGAAGTAGTAGTTTTTGTTGTGGGGTGTACTCATTTTTGCATCACTCTAATTTGAGTAAAACTGAAAAATGTGTAATCTAAGTTATATTATTAACCTTACTTTCATGTTATAAGTTAAACAAATGTTATATTAAACTTAGTCTTGTCAACATTTTGGAAATTGTTTTTGTGTTCATTGAGATATTGTTTAAAATGTTACTTTTCAAAGGGGGTGTACTCATTTATGCTGAGCACTGTATGTACTTGTCCTAGTGTCCTTAGAATTCCCTGTCATGCTGAACAATCAGTGTGTTGTTCTCTCTTTTGCATCTGTTCTTTAATGTTACTGTGGGTGGGCATCTGCTTACGGTAAACATGGACAAAATGACAGCTTGTGTGCACTGCTGCTACAAAAGCCTTTATTGTCTGTTCCATAGTTTCTCATAGTATCTCAAAAAAAAAAAGTTGTGCGCTTACTTTTCAACCCCTCCACAACCGTTTTACATTCATTTAAAAGTCTGCATGGATTGAAATTCAATCCTATTTTTACTTTCTTAATCCAGGTTTCCATCATGATGCACTGATGATTGTTATTCTAAAGACTTCCGAGACACTTTTTACAATTCAGTTAATTTCTGATTAATAAAATCAATTCCACCCTTATTTTTTCCTCAATAAAGTCCCGTTTCAATTGGAAACACTTGTGTTGCAAATGCCAAAGTATTTCAACGTTTATTATAACTTTTGTTGTGACCAGCAAAAGTTTTATTTTTACATGTTTTGTTCAACTTTTATTAATTTTTATACAATCGGCTATAACACTACCCCCACAATCGCGTGACTTCGACGTCACGCTGCTGACAACTCTTTCAATCTTTGTTTAAAATCTACAAGTTGGAAAGATTGAGTTGGATTAGTTTGCTAGAGCGTGAGTGTAAACACAACGTGGCTGCAAAAGCGACTAGTGAGTAGATGAGATTTATACTGACTTTAATGTATTTTCCAGCCATTAACAAGGTTTTCCTCATTTGGAAACTAATGTTCATGGCACCCTTTTTCATTCATAACTACCAAGATTTTTGAGCAGCAAAGGATTGGGATTGTTCTGTTACAGGACAAACCCTAAATCTCCTTTAGGGCCCTTAGAGCCTTTGGCCTCTGGAGGCTTGAACAAACGAACACATTGAGCTTTGAACTCTGTCCATCTGTCAGTCATTCTCGACTCGTCTTCCATGTTTACTGTAATGTAGTCTATAAGGCAAGACTTGTTTTATGTCTTTTACAGTTTATCACAAAAGTGCTTGTCTCTAAACAGCAGTAGCTGTACATAATTTATTTGAACATTATGTAAGTACAAAACACAACCATACTTTGCATTACAAAGACACTCACTCACAGGGCCTTTTTACACCTGGTATTAAGATGTGTTTTGGTCGATCAGATCACAAGTGGGTGAGGTGTAAATGGGGTCTAAAACATTTTGAGCTTGTCCACTTTTGACCTCTTCCAGAGGTAGACGAAAACACATTTGATTGGATTGCTTTCGTAGTGTAGATGCTCATGTGGTTGAATGTGTTCAAGCAGCCACAAAAGACCTCCTACTCTCCACCTACTGACCTAATGCATAAACAATATGGGAAGCCAGACGGGATTTAAACTTTGTCGGATGAAAACCCAAGTTTGGTTTGAAAACAAAAAACGTATCAAGCACAATGTTCTCTCACCATTCCTGATTTCTAACACACACTCACCGTGTTCAGCGTGGTCTTGCGGGTGTCAGAGCAGAAACGAAAGCGGATACCCTCCGGATGTTTTTCTATCGTCTCCAGTCGCGTTTATATGTAAATTGTGTGAGCTTATTTTGTCCATTAGATTGAAAGACCTGAAAAAGCACATATATTTACCCACCCATAGACCCTCCTCTCGAAGAAATCAGGATAGAAGTGGTCAAAAGTGATGGATTAAAACACCAGGTGTAAACGGGAATGTGTCTCCCTTGTGACCAAAACACATTTTAATACCAGGTGTAAACTGGGCCATATTTTCTATATACAGATGGTTTCCAAACAGGACTCAAATGAGTGAAATCATTCATGAACATATGGATGCTGTTACACTAAAATAGTCAGGTATATACAAGACAGATATGTTTTGTGATGTTTGCAGAGGCTTTGTGTTTATGGTTTAGATGTCTTAATTAAACACATTCAAGTCTCTTTATTTACAATTTAGCTAGTAAATAGGTGCATACACAATGACTAGGCTAAATTTACCTCTAAATGTTGAGCTTTTAACTTGAAAAATCCCTGTAAGATGTCCAAAAGATGTCCCTGTGTAGTTCACTTCGCAGGGCGGAATTGCAATGTACCATTTATTGGAAGTCAATGCTATAAACAGATCAAATGATGAAGAGACTTTGCATTTGTGCTACTAAATTTTGCTGAGACGTTGAAGTTTTCAGAGTTTTCAGAATTTAACCAATTCACATCTCTTAATTTAGATAGGAAGTAGGTGCATACACAATAACTAGGCTAAATTGACTTCTAAACGTTTTTGCATGAAAAATCCCTTTTAAGCATATAAAAATCCTGTGTAGTCCACTTCACAGGGCACAATTGCAATGTACCCTTTATTGGATGTCAAAACAGATCAAATGCTATGAGAACCGACTGATTTGAACTCTTCAAATGCCTCCGTTAGTACATAACAGATTGTGTTTTATAGAACTAATGTAAACTCAAAATAACAGTTCTTTTCTTCAAGGTTAGACTTCTTACAGTGAGAATGAGGTTACAGATGCCCGATAAGATCAGGCCACGTAAACGTACTGACTATATCCCCATTTTAAGTGCACTTGTAATGACGCACACGATGCTGTCCAGCTTCAGGTCATGTTGACAGGTTTGTCTGACTGTAGACTTGTAAAGTTTTTCTAGCATTTTCACTTGCTCTTCGGTGTCCACGAAGCCTGGACACCATTGGGACCTGTTGCTCCAGGAAACCCAAAAAGTTGTGTCTCCTTCATGAAGTCATGTTTTTGGATTTTGGATATGTATGATTGCATATTAAGACTCATAAACGAAGTAAACGATCAATAATTACAAAAAAACAAACAAACAAACAAAAAAACATAAAACATTGCACTATTTAAAGTGTCTTTTGAGTTACGCCTTATTGATTTGCGTTTTCCTTCACATGATGTTTCTAATGGAAAGTGTTGGGATTTGGCCGGATCATCATAGTGACCTTCTTCAAGGAATACGACCCACCGCGGAACTCAGCCCAGTAAACTCCATCCTGGTAACGGCTGCGGTAATGCCCACCGCGGTACCATACGCCATTCAGGTTCGAGTGGGCGCAGGCGTTGTACCACCAACCACCCTTCTGATAGTGGGCACAATTTCCTGTATGAGAGGAAATGAGGTTTGAGTAAGTGAACACTGTAATTTTGTATTTTGATATAGAATTACACACTGTTACACATTGATTCTTTTTAGAATGCTGCAGTGATGACGTCTTTTTGTTTGCAACCCGGAATTTAGAATCATCCTGGTTCCCTTTACAAAAAGCCAATTGGCTTTTGGATTGTTGCAGTAAATAAGCTCTGTGACCAACAAAAGTTTATGGTTCTTACACGTTTTGTTCACCAAGATAGTCTTCACAAATATAATCGTCAGAATTAAAAAGATAAAGTTAGGCTGTAAAGAACTACACCACAGTTGCATGACTTCAACATCACCATCACTAAGCTTCCAATAACTCTTATTTAAAATCAGAAGTTTTGAGCTAGAATAGTTTGCAAGAGTGCAGTTATAAACACAACAAGGCTGTAAAAGTGAGTTTTTCTGATGTTTAATGTCCTCAACAACCTCTGTAGTCCCATTTAGCCCCTTGTTTGCAACCGCCAGTGGGGTATTACTAATGGATTTTATGTTGTACAATAAAATGTGAGCTTGTGTTAAACACAGACCTAATTTCAGGTATTTAAATCCATTGATTTCAGAATGATGGAACCTGAAGTTCAAAAATGCAGACTCATTTCTGGGTTTTAAGACTCCTTTCTGAATGAATTCAGAAATGAATGAATCTATGCAAAGATCTATTTAAAGAAGTTGGTTGTGATCCCCTACATTACTCAGAATAGTGTTTGATCAGTGCTGGTTGTGATACCTGTGTACACGTCGTGATCTCTGTCTAAGGTGGTAAACTGTTTCCCGTTGTGCCAGGTTAGCGAATCTCCGGCGTTGCCATGGTAACGGCCCACCCTCAGCTTGTAGAAGTCCGCCTCTGGCTCCAAACGGAAACTGGCGTATTCTGCAAACGTCTTTCTGCCTGACCAGTCCTCGAGTGTCACCAGCAGCTTATAGTTGCCTTGGTTGGTCAACCAGTAGATGTTCTCCAAACCAAGCCAGTATTCACCATCGATGTTCCCAAATCCTTGCTAAGTTAGAAAAGAGAGAGGTTATTGTTTTGTAACAAAAATATTTAAAAATATAAAAATTTAATTTGTTGATTCAAAGTAGTATTTTCACTGGCCATAATTTTGACATCGATACCATGGGGAAAAACTGCCATATAGATATTTTTTATATTATCTCCTAATTTGGCAGCAGGTATGTTAGGCTGCTGTCACTTTAAGACCTGACACACGGACTCATTATACTGTTACACATTACATTCACTTAAAACATAACTGACTGTGTTTACGTGACTACTCGCCAAGGCTGGCATTTTGACATTATTTTTTGTGTATTTGACTGTTTAATCACTATAAGCAGTGAAAAACAACTCAATTTAGTACTGAGAGGCGGCTTTATGTGTGCACACTTTGGGTGTGAGCACAAAATCTGCAGGAATGAGTAAAGTTATGAGCAATACACGCAGTCCCAAGCTGAAATTCAAGCCCTGTAACACCATCAGAGCAAATGAAACGAGTGAGTGAGGGGAGGCGGGTTTGTGTGCCAACTTGCTGTCGGAGAGATGAGAGAGAGAGAGAAAGCTCATACTTCATATTTATATTTAAACTGTGTTTAACAACAACCCTTAACCATGCTAAAATCAGTGAAATGTGAAGTCTGTTGTTGAAAACAGCATAGAGTTTTTCACAACTGGTCGTGCTGTAGAAAACTCAGAAGACCAGGAGACTCTTCAGCAGGATTCGGGATGCTTATTTGATTTACAATAAAGAGAACAGGAACTGTTGGAAACCTCTTGATTATCAAATAAACTATGCATATAGGAAAACAGTAACTCTTAAATTTCCACAACGCTCATTCTTGTCTTAAAAACACTCTGCCAGATCCTGAATCATGCAGAGGATGAAATTCAAAAGAGCTCCACCAACATCGTTCACATGTGTTTGTATTTAGCGGTCTCAACATTTAATAGTTAATCATTCATTCAGAGGAAGCAGGTCTGACCACAGTATCTAAAACACCTGAGAACGTATGTAACTAGCTGTCAGCGGACAGAAATTACACGTTTGTCAGAGACAAGCCAGCTCAACACCTAGTATAGCGTCAGGAACAGAACTTATTGATGCATGTAATAAATCACCAGCTAGGTCTGTTCGCTCCAGACTGCTGTTGTGTTACTCATTGTTTAAAGAAATTGTTCAACCAGAAAATACAATTCTATCATTATTTTCCTCACCCGCAAGTCATTCCAAACCTGAATGCCGTTAGTTATTCCATGGAACACAATAGAGGAATTTTACAGAATCTTTACGCAACATTCGCATTTGCATTCAAATTCAAAATCGGCACATTGATGCACCATGCAACGTTTGAGATTATTGATGCCAAATGTCATTTTATCCATTTTATAGCTTGACAGATGTGTTCACAATGAACAATGAATTGCTGTAAAGAAAAATTCCTCAATTTATCTTATCATGTTCCATGGAAAAAAAAAAAAGATGCTTCTTCACTCACTAGTGTTTAATTTACAGTAATGTTTTGATCAGCATCATTTTTAGAATTATTCTTATTTACTATTTCTGACTGGCTTACCCATTAACCTGTAGGGTATAAGTGGTTTGCATAAAACTAATTTATTATATAAAAAATGTTTTTCAATCTAAGTCATTTTAGCACTTTTTAAAAAATGCTTTCAGGATATAGTCATTAAGACATTTCCCTTGAACATTGGCTTTTTGCGTCTGGTCCTGATTTCAGTTCTGGGCTCTAATGACATCGACAGAGTGTTTTCGTCAGACAGTGTTTTTGTGGACAAAGCCCTGGAAAAGCCCTGGCCCTTGTTTGGAAATCTTGCCCTTCTTGCATAACCGAATTCCATTGACGTTTGAAAGTGATGTTCTGGGTGAATTCAGAAATCGCAAAAAGCTGCAGTTTGCTGAGAGACTGACCGGTTAAGACATTTTGTCATGGAACTTTCTCCATGCACGAAGGGAAGGGTTTCAGAGCAATGTGTGATTTATTATTTTAACTAACCATGACTACGAGAAGTACTTGGGGAGTTCCTGCTGTTGGTACAGTGGTACAGATCTGAAGCGTTATATTCAGTTTTATTGGTGCTGAGCATGCATGACCTCATTGTCTTTGTTTGCATGATCTATTTGTTGGTGTTCGACATTGACAGAAAACGTTTCTAAATAAGTAAATCTCTGACCTTATATGTCTCCCAGTTGCGAAAGAAGTTAACCGATCCGTCCATGCGTCTTTGTATGACGGTCCAGCCGCCGGGGTCGTGTCTCTGGTCACACCAGACCTGCATCAGTTTGTTGGTATTTTCCGGCTTCAGTAGATACATATTGCTGTTGGTGTGTCCTTCCTCTAGAGCCTGTAAGCAGTCTTTGAATGGTCCTGTATAGAAAGCAAACACATGCATTATTGAATGCATGGTTCTCTGAATTTTATATTGAAATCAGTTCAAACGTGGTTCAAAGCTGCTGTATATTAGATGTGTACATCACTAGCCATGAATCCAGCTGTTTCTGGGACAGCAGATTAAGTTTGCCTTTCTAAAAGAACAGAATTGTGAAAGAGAGTCACTTATTGATGAGCAATGCCTGGCCAGTACCTCCAGGAGCTTGTTTTCTTTTGTGAAAATAATGGTCTCCATTGAGTTTGATGTGCTCCAACTTTGCTGTGGCTATTGGATTGTAGCATATCTTATGTGTGAACATGGCATATTTACTAAACATATTGTATGCCATTTTTGTCCTCACTGACCTCATACCATTAACTTAAGCCATCTTCTCATTGACAGCACTTTTGCAACCATTGTTGCGAATGCTGTTAGTTTTTTTCATGGAAAACAATAGAGCAATTTAAAAGGATCTTTACACAACATTTGTATTTAAAATCAAAAGTGGCACATTGATGCACCATGCCACATTTTATCCTTTTAATAGCTTGAAAAATACATTCACTATGAACTGTATAGAAAAGATTTCTCAAAATATATCAATTTTGTTCCATGCAAAAAATACTTGAATGAATCAGTTCCATGAATGCATCTTCACTCACTAGTGGTTTTAGAAACTTTTTGATCAGCAATATTCTTAAGCATTATTTTTATTTACTATTTGTGACCGACTACCTTACTATTTACTATTTGACTACCATATCCCTTTATATGCATTATAAAAGGATTCAGGTTACACTTTATTTTAAGGATCTTTGTTTCACTGTAATTATACATTTAAGTACCGAGTAATATTTAGTAAATACATTAGGATTAAGGTTTGGTTTGGTTTAGGGTTAGTTGCATGTAATTATGCATATGCGTATGCATTATAGTTAATACTACAACATGTAACATATGTAACAATGACACTAAAATAAAGTGTTACCGGGATTTATATTGTACGTTATAATGCATTATAATATATGCAGTCTTTTTTACATCTAAAACTGTCATGTTTTATACTTTCTATAGGTGTAACGATGAATAGATAAGTATTATAATGTTGTATTATATTATAACTCTATTTACAATTATTAATGAGACCATACAATAAGGTGCATTACAAGGCATAATTAAATGCATTAAAAATAATTTTATAATGCATTTTATATAAAGGCTTTAAGTAACATTAAGTAACAGTAACGAGTTACTAAAGTTTTTCATTTATAGTCATTTGAGTGCTGCTTCTAAATGTTACCAGAGCAGCTGAGTGGATATAGTCATATCTTATTTGACAGCACTTATGCAACCATTGTAGCTGAGATGTTATTTTCTCATCTGGACTCACAAGTTTCCAGAAGCACATTTGAGGCAATGCGGTTTTCATTATGACTGCATGCTCTCCACACCTTTTTGTGCATCGTAAAAACTGCCCTGAGGAGATGGAAAATCATCTAGAAAATTAACATGCACTCTGCTTCTGACTGCTGTGGTCACAGAACCTCGAGCATCCCTGTAAAGGTGTCTAACGAGTTTGCTAACAAGCTTTAGTCCAAGAGCCAAATCATACTTTCGCCAGTGCCTCTGTTCTCAGATGGGATACTTCAGGTTATTGTTTCCATATCTTCTGGCCTCTTGGGGGTGTTTCTGCCAAAGGTCTGAATGTTAACGACTGTTTTTCCATTTGGAAGCTAATAAATTTGGTGGAAGATGCCTGGACGAGGGCTTCTGTTGAAGTAAGGTCACACCATTTGGTACCTTTTAGAAACAGACACAAATTGCATTCAGATTTCCATGAAAAGGCTTGTTTTTTAGCATTCTGATCCCAGTGAGTACTAATGCAGTGGCATCACCGTGACTAGAGATGCGACGTGTCTTAATTTAAATGTTGTAGGGTTTTTTTTCCATTTCTTGGTCTGCTGTATTAAACTATATTAAGTTTGAGTATGCAAATTGTACGTCATCAGTTTAGATTCTCTTCTATGAGCCAGGCCGGATTGATATCATACCAATTGTGAACCGTATCGTACTCTAATAAATGTACCAGATTATAGTGAGATGTTCGTCTGTGGGTCTCATTGAAGTTTCATTCTCAAATTACCCTTCACCTTTTGTCACGCTTGTTGATTTTCTCCAAAATATAATAGAAAATACAATGGAATCTCTTCAGAGGAATCCGATTCGTCACAGTTTGTGATCTGATTTGTCTCTGACTTTTCTGCTTTTTGACTTTCTGTGACGGCTGTTTTGACATTTCATTTTGGATTAGGAGTTTTACTGCTGTCTGCTGTTTGAAAATCAAGCGTTAGGATTTCAAAAGAGTAAGATTGGAATCAATCTGCTTGTGACCGGATCATTTTCCAGACTATTTATGAGCAAGAAGCTTCTCATCTTGTGAGTAAGATCTACTCACCGTCTGCTCTAAAATCACAGTCATCTCTTTTTGAAAGGACCTTCTGTATTTCTTTCATTTACTTTGAAGTTTTAGACGATTGTTCATAAGCCATTTTTGGATCAATTCTATGCAATTAAGAACATGTTTACAGCTGGTTTCAGTGATGGTCAAATGTTAAATACATTGCATAAATAGCACATATAAACTCTCATAGCATTTTCACATGCTATATTGGATAAAAGCATCTGCTAAATGACTGTTGTTTTACATTTACATTTATGCATTTAGCAGATGCTTTATCCAAAGCCACTTACAAAAGAGGAGCAATCCATAATGTATATTTTGCACATGGCGTTTATGTGTAGGTTTAGGTGGGTTTCCCTGCATAAGATGTTGCCGAATCATCTGTTGCCTGTGGAAACTAAGACAAAATGTGCCATGCATATGATAAAGTAGCAAGTAAGTGTTTTAAAAGCTGTATTACTGATGCAGTGTGGGATATTTATTAGAATCTTGCAGTCAACTGACGCATTCAATTTTGTTAAGCGTGCGTGAATCTGTTGAAACGAAGCACATTAGCACTCTGCAGTTGTTTGTTGTGGGTGAAAATCTTGCTAATAACTTCCAGAGGCGTGATTTAATGGCATGTTAAAAAGAAAACTGGGCGACAAGATGAATTTACAGACGACTGCAGTGGATATTGTATGCATGTGTGTTTTGGTGATATTGTGAGGGAGATTTCAGGAAAGTGTGTGCAGGTTTATAATCACAACCATGTATCATCACCCTGTCATTTACATTCCTTCACTGCATTTCATTCTTACTGCCATGTCCTCAGTTACCACATAGAAATACCCACATAGCAGAATAGTAAACAACACTTAAACAAACCCCTTACATCAAACCACAGATCTCACTGTAGAAGTTTGCTGAATTGTCTGGAATCCCCCATTTAAGGATTTTAAAGTGGTTCGTGTCTTGGAGGGTTTTCCTCCAAAGATTAATGTGCACTCTTAGTTCAGAAGATATGTTGCCAAATTATTGTGTTGTAATGGGACGGAGGCCAAGCTCTCTGGCGTAATCAGCGGCAGGGAAATCCACGTGTCTCCATGTTGCTTGTGTCGGTGAACCTTTGGGATGTTTTCTTTGGAACCGCTGATGTAACCAAATCACTTAGGCGTATCCATACTTATTTATCATACTCAGTGTGCAAAAGACTATTAACCTTGTAAATCTGCTGAAACGCTGCAAGAAAAGGAAGATTGCTGGCTGTGTAATGTTTAGATGTTTCTCATTAGTCACACTGATCCTGTTGCGTAAACAAAATGCTTTGCATAAGTTCGCATTGTGGAGACTTGCGTCATGCTTTGTGTAAGGGAATGTTTTTCTTTAACATTTTCTGTTCTTTAAACAGTGATGTAAGTAGGAAAGGGATTTTGCTATTCAGATTTCTGGTTACTTATTGATTCCCTTGAAGGGTTAGTTCACCCAAAAATGAACGTTCTACAGCCGTAAGACCTTCGTTCATCTTCGGAACACAAATTAAGTTTATATCAACAATATCTTAATTTGAGTTCTGAAGATGAACGAAGGTCTTACGGCTGTAGAACGACATGAGGGTGAGTAATACATTACATTATTTTCATTTTTGGGTGAACTAACCCTTTAATGATTATTTAAGTACTTAAAGGTGTAAGCTTTTATTATTCCACAGTCGCCGTCGCCGCTTCCGCTTTTCCGGTCATGAGTATGGGGTAACGCAGCTCTGTTTATCATATTAGAAACATTTTACTGTGTTGAAAGTGATGTTATAACATTACTCTGTGCGTTCACTCGATGGCTGTGAGACACGTTACACACAGCTAGTTCGATTTTAGAATATCATTAAATGCTGGATGGCTTGTGTTAATAAATGGGATGCAATTAATTTTAAAACTTTGTATGACGGAGAAAATTCTGTATTACTGTTACTAAAAATAAAGCTGCATCTGATTATGCTATATTAGCTACTTGACAAAATAGTGTTTTTCTCTGAGGCATGGTAAAGCATGTTACTCGCAAAAAAAACTTAGATTTAGATTTAAACAATAAGACTAAACGTGCTGAGCTATATAACAATAATTTGTTTTCTGTCTATAAATGTAACCAAACAGTTGTTCCCTTGTCTATTAAAACATGAAAATATTAAAGCGTCTTTGGTGTTTCCATGGTTTCTACAAAATAAAACCGGAAACCGAGGGTAACGCGGGTATGACGCCATTGACAGGCGACTCCTCACACATCCCGGAGCCTTTGTTAAAATTGCAATTTTCTCATGATTTACAAATAGTTGGAAACATTTGTGACCAATCACGGAAAGTAGGGACACAAGTCGGTTCTGGGGCATTTTGAGTTATTCGCAGATTCTGAAAGTGTAGTCTCCAAGCTTTCCAACGATGTGTAACACATGGAAATCTGATAATATTTGGAGAAGTTGTGGCCATTTGAAGGTAGGCACTCAAAAAAGCTCTAAAGAGAGAAAATGCCTCTAAAACTTGTGCAGTTCTCGCCTGTTCTTACCTGCTGGGAGTGACAATAGGGCTCATTTACATCTCATTTAGATAAGCCATACTCCCTGTAAAGCTCCCCCCTGTAAAGCTGCATGGTTGCATAGCAACGACAGACGCAACGGGAAAAATCGGACCGCATACTATTAATAATAATGGATAATGTGCATTGTAAATGTCAGTAATTTATCTTTTAATTTATCTTTCCTGGTTTAGACCTCAGTTAGTGGTTAGACCTGGTTTGAGTCAAAGGATTTAAAAAATCCTGTACATTAAACTCTTCATACTTTTACTTTTGACTTAATAACGCACATTTTACGGCTACGGATACTTTATACTTTTACTTAAGTAGGAATTTAATCTGATACATTTACTATTACGTTAGTAAATCCTTGTTAAGAATATTAAGTAGCACTTTCTCCACCACGGGCTAAAATTATTAGCATCACATTATTCAAATTAATAGCAGATGCTAACATTACCATCTAAAAGCACATTATAGTAATTAAATTAAAACGACTCCTGAGCTAGCTAATAACAATAGACACATGAGAAAACGTGTACGTGTTCTTAGAATGAACACAAAACGACAAACTTTGATGTTTATGGAAACTCACCCCATAAGAAACAGAAAAGTATTCCTGCAGATCTCGTTGCCTCCAATGAAATAAGTTGTTCGGGCACACTTTCTCTTTGTCGGGGTCTTCTTCGTGGATGTAACCGTCTGTTTGCCTCTAAATGTCCAATAATTCGCCACTTTTTTCCGCAGCTAAAGAATCCAGCAGAGCCGGCGCTGCATACTAAGTAGCCACGCTTCCCTTGGAGGGCAGGGGCAATAACAAAAGAAACAAAAGCCGGCGTATCCGATTCCAGTAAGGAAATACAAACAGACAAATGACACGCCCCTACTGCGAGATAGAATCTCAGAAAAACAAGCCGATTTCAAACTTAAAATGTATGCTTTTAAATATACCAATACTGCTGTCTCAAACACGGAGAGGCTTCTTCGTGATCTCAAATAACAGATTCTGCAAAAAAACGAAAATCACCAATTTTGAAAAAAACGCTTCTTTCTCATTTTGCGCGAATGTTGTGCTGCCGACTTGTGTCCCTGGTTTCCGTGACGGGTCACATTTGGGATATTGTAAGTACTCAAGTGAACAAAATATATAACACTGGCCTAGTGGTTTTGGATAATTTACTGCAAAATTCTTACATATTGCACCTTTAACTGTATACAGTACTTAACATACAGTACCTTGGACTAGGTTTCAAAGTGGGGTTTTGGACAGTATCACAATCAATTTTAATCCTTAAATGCATTAGAGTAACTTGCAATTATCATTGCAGCTATAATATCTTTTTAATTGCACAATAATGGCAGTACATTACAAACTGTGCATTACAATCTGACACCTCTTTGGATTTACTGATTGCAGATGGTTTATTGGTCTTAAGATGGTTTAAGATGCCTTTAGACTAGCAAACCAGCTTAGGCTGGTTTAAGATATTTTTTGCAGTGTTTAAGATATCTGTAAGTGTCTGTAACTATCAAACAAGCAATACCATAGTACCAAATACTATTAAATTTACAGAAAGTGAAAAAGAACTAGTCATCTTATAATTTACCATGAAAAACAGAGATTCACATTTGATGTTTTTTCATTTAAATAATAGTTGTTTTTTTTCCTTAGTTTTTTTAATTAGTTTTTTTTTCAGATATATATATAGGGTTATATTAGGCCACTTACATGCTGTAAATTTCAGGATAATTTAGGGAGTGAATTCCCTAAATTATCGTATGTGTGTATGGAACGGAACTCGCTGTCGAAAATGCGATGATTGACAGCTTGGAAACCATAGCGATGTTCTGGCGTTTCTCGTGTTTGGTATCCGTTATCGTGACCAAAGTAATATTACAGTGACAAAACACTCATTATTTTCAGCAATTTAACTAAACACACAATATAGTCGATGGAGGCGTCGTGTTTTTTTTTATGCTTGTCCTGCCTGTTTCGCACAGTTTCTTTCTGTGTTGCCATGATCACTCATTATAAGTGTTTTGGGCTTGTTGTTTAAGCTCGGCTCATAACGTGCATTGTGATATTTTGGTCTTATTTACAGCATAAAGCATTTGGATTTATTTCAGTTTATTATGGGCTTATTCTTGTTAGCTGAGTTTTCTAGCAAGATCTGGCAACTCGAATGAGTCAAGGCTCGTGCTTTCCATGTGATTCACCGCGCATACAGAAGAGAGACACATCTCCGATGAACGTTAAAAAACATAATTAACAACTAGTTGTTCAGTTCGGTTCCGTACACACTGCATAGAATTTCTGTAAATGTGGTTGTCACTACCTGTATTTTTCAGAAGTTAATTCGGTTGTAGAATGCGGTTGTCACTCCCGTATTTTACTGAACTGTGTGTGTACAGAACGCGATTAAGCACTAAAAGGTGAACTGACAACCGAATTTAGCTGCAGTGTGTACGTGGCCTTACTTATGTTATGTTGTTAAATTAATGTGTGTTGAATTATTTTAGTGTCATTGCATATTTTAGTGTTTCCATGATGGCGTTTTGTATTAGTGTGCATGACACTGTGCTGGAGTTGAACGACAAGTCGACATTCATCTGTTAAAGTCAAGTCGACGTTGACTAGTTGCTGATGACGTCATTAATGAACAAATAAGCCTGAACCTCGAGCTGAGAGTTGCCTTGTGCACAGCTATGGCATATGACAGCGCTGCCCACAAGGCTATTGCTCCTACGTAACAGAAATATATGCTAGAAAATTTTAGTTTCTAAGCTATTGATAAATCACAGAACAGTGTTGACTACATTCCTGCGCTAATGAATGATTCTGTGTGCGCGCGATCTGCATGCGATGTGCGTGCTACTGTCTGTATGTGTGTGCATTACAATGCAGCAGCGTGCATTAGTTTAGAAAGGTGATTAACTTACGTGTACAATAAGCTGTTTAAAATGTGCATTCACTCGATCAATATTGAGCATCCAGATGGTATAATCAAACATCTTGTGGAGCGCTCTCAGAGTATGCATTCATTTGTCATTTACTGTTGGATACGATTTGCCAAATGTCAAATTTGCCCCTATTTGGGTGTGAGCAAAAACACGTGTTTTTTGTGTGTATCCCTTTAAATGCAAATGAGCTGCTGCTCCCAGCCCCCTTTCAAGAAGAGCTCTTGCTTCAGTTGCTCAACAACAACAAAGCTGGAGAATCTCACGCAGCCAAAATGAGCATTGTCAGTAACGGTGTTCATCCTTACATTGTTCAAACCGGAGTCGACACTGATGGAGAAACTCAGGAAGAAGTTACAACTTTTAGAATGCAACTGGACGTTTCTGAATGGTTAGTGGATAAATTTATGTAGTTGCTGTGGAGTTGATTCAACTCATCGACTAGCATGTGCCGTCATGTTAATCTTTTGTGTAAAACCCATATGGACGCCCATTATACATTGCATATCTGTTTGACAAACAGAGCCAAACATGCCAAGCTAACATTTATGATTGCTATAAAACGCTGTGAATGGTCTAATATTTTTTCCAAAATATCGCTCGGATAGAAACACTCCAATCGAGCTCGCCAGGGTCAACTTGCAGGCTAACGAGACTCTAAATAGTGTTCTGTGCTCGTCTGTGCAGTTAACGACAGAACAGTTAGCATGCTTTGCTCCAACTTTTGCCATGGCCTTAGAACTGGTACACCGATTTCGCTTGCAAAAAAACAAAATGACAGTGCCGTGGATGGAAACATGTAGATTAAGAGGTTTTAATATTATAATAAGATCCCCTTCTTACGTCACAAGGGGAGTGAAATCTGACCGGCTCATTTTTCACATGCTTGCCGAGAAAGGCTTGCAGTTACTGGGTTGTCCTTTTTCACATTTTCTTTGTTGGTATATGCACCGGGGACCCGATTATAGCACTTAAACATGGAAAAAGTCAGATTTTTGTAATATGTCCCTTTTAAAGCATTATGGCAGAGCATTAAAGTCGGCAAGTTGACTAGTTGAATAGTCGAATAGTCGGTGCAACCCCTACACTGTGCACCTTCTATATATTAGTATTTACCTCAACTTGTGGAAAAGTTACTTTATGATGAACTTTGATTCATTATGTGTCTTTTTTTTCACCACCTGTGTTTTTAAGGTTGCTGTCAGTGTATTATATTGGTTTATAAACATGATCAGTTCATGAAATATGCTGTAAATTTACGTTCAAACCGTAAAACTGAAAATTTTGCTTTTTTCCGTGGTAAAGCTCTGGCAGCCACATCTGTTTTCATACTGTAAATTTCACAGATTTTTTGTGAAAGAGACACTCACCTGAGGGTTTATCTGTTGAGAAACTGTGCGTTTCAGAGGCCATGGTCGGTAAAGTTGGTGGCATTGCTTTGGAGTTTTGGTCACTCTGGATCTCATTGGTGATCTGGTTGTTGTGGCGGGTGTAGGTAGGAGGGTGGAAAGGCCTGACGGGGGATTGCTGGACGGGAGGTTGAGGTGGTTGGCGATGTTGAGGCGTCTGTGGTGGCTGTGGTAGTATTGCAGGAGGCTGGTAAGGTCGTGCTTGTCGTACAACACCAGCTCCACCACCGCCACCACCACCAACAAAACCTCCTCTTCTGCACTGCTCTTCTAGCTGCACTATGAGTGCGCTCTGATTGCTGGCAAGTGATGCCAAGTGCTGGTATTTGTGCTCCAGATCCCGATAGCGTGCGGTTAGCTGCTGCATCTCTGACGTGTGATTCAGCACGCGGTTCTCCAGCTGAGAAACCTCAAGCGCATTGTCTCTCTTGCGTATGATCTCATGCAGCAGCTGCATGTAGAGCTGCGTAACTCGAGCGTTCATGTTGCGTGACTCCTTGCGAAGGAGCTTGACTTCGTTCACCACTCCGCCATCCACCTCCACCAGCTGCTGCAGGGTCTCGATCTGACGCCGCTGCTTGTGCAGCTCTCCATTCAGCAGCTCCAGCTCCTGCTTGTTCACGCGGTTCTCCAGCAGGGCTTCCGGCTCTTTCGAGTTCACACAGATGGCGCCCGTGGACTTCCGCTGAGGCACGATGAAGGTGTAGGAACATTTGTCCACATCAGAGGTGCTGGGAGGTTCAGGGGAGCGTTTGGATCGTCCAGCATACATGAACTCACTTTCAAGTACATCATCTCGGCTTTCGAACTCCTCAGCGAACCCAAGCGAAGCAGAGTTGGGTCTGGATAGGGTGATGGTCAGCAGGGCCAGAAGAAAGCGCTTCAAAGTGACGACAGTCATGACTTTCTGAGATGTGTCCCTGTGCTGGAACATAATCAGATAAGATAATTTTTTTGTACTCCGTAGGAATATTTATTTATACCCATGAAAAGTCATTTATTTATTGCTTACCAAGGATTTATTTTTTTGATCAAAAATACAGTAAAAAAGTGAAATATTAATATTTAAAAGAACTGTTTTCTATTTGAAAATTTATTAAATTAACTGTAATTTATTCCTGTGATCAAAGCTGAATTTTCAGCATCATGACTCCAGTCTTCAGTGTCACATGATTCTTCAGAAATCATTTCATTGTGATGTTTTGTTGCTCAAGAAATATTTCTTCTTATTATCAATAGCTACATTTACATGGACACCTTTTATTTCAATCGGAATAAATTAATTATGATTGATGAATCCGAACGTAGTGTTTACATCAACGCTAAATAAAGTGATCGTGTTTATGTGAGTGTTTATATATCACAAGGTTCAAATCGGAATTGATCATTTGACGTGCCCACACTGCACAAATAAACAGAGTTTTCCGCTGTTTGCACATACTATTCTCCTAAATTGCTTCTTTTCTTTGTTTTAAAGAGCAGACTTAATATTTATTATCTGTTTCGGGTCTTAATTAGGAGATGGCAAGCACATGAACCATTGTGCTGTGCCACTTATATTTATCAAGCAGTAAAAAAAAACCTTTCCCGTGCCCAAAACTGTCTGTGGACGAGAGTCCAAAACAAGGACTAGTGGGACGTTGTCCTGCTCAACTTCACAATGAGTGGAAGGAGAATTTTAGAATGATGCGAAAGTCATTTATGACACTTCATTCAACAACAGCAGCTCGTTCCTTGTGTCAGTACACCATTTCTACATCATTGCACATGCATAGAACTTTCCAGTTTCGGAAATTGATCGGAAATTTTGGAAATTGTCCTCTCGGTCAGATTAGAAAAGGTTTAAACCACCCCTTAAAATCTGAAAGATATATTAATCAGATTTGGCCAATTAATTTCGATTGACATGGTTACATGTGACTTTTTTTTTTCCGACTGTGCTAGTAGTCCGATTACAATCGGATTATTAGTGTCCATGTAAACGCAGCCAATGACTATGTTTACATGTGCCCCAATAGTGCGATTACATATTGCGTACGTATTGGATTTTATTCGGTGCCATGATTAACATAGCATGATTAACATTCTTCCATTCCCTTCGGTGCTTTTATGCGATTGCGCTCTCACGCTAATTTGCCGTTTATTAAATCTGGCCCCATGTCTTTACTGTTATTTTTAAGCAATATAATGTGTCCTTGCAGAATAAAGGCCCGTTCACACCAAGGATGATAACTTTAAAGTCAACAATAACAATAAAAATAAAGTTCTAAAAATAGTTCTAAATATAAAAATATAAAAAACAGCACAGACAGAATGCAAAGTTACATCCTGTTTGAAGAACGACCCTAAAAGTTCCATGTCATGTGATGCCTTTTGTTGAATGAACTGTAAATTGATCTGAAAGCCATTAGCTAATGAAACATGTATTGTGTTAAAAACACAGCACCTTGGAAGGTCTTTGGTGGTTTTCCAAAGAACCGGTCATTTGTACCTTGGTAAAGCATCTGTAAGTAGTGATTTAGCAGATGCTTTTATCCAAAGTGAATCACTCTACCCCATTAGAATAACCCAATTGTAATAGCTTATGGATTGTGGCTGGCAGGATTTAAAGCTAAACCCTTTTTTGATACCAGTCTAGGGGCCAGATTTACTAAACGAGGCAAATTAGCGTGAGAGCGCAATTCCACAAATGCGCCGATGGGAGTGGCAAGTTTTGCACGTTATCTACTGCTGACACGCAAATTAAAGAACACAGACAAATCATTTACATAATGAACAACG
>RJVU01007700.1:764461-786263 GCA_003731715.1 Anabarilius grahami | reverse complement strand
TTTTTCATAGCCAGTTCACATAGTGCCTAAAAACACTCTTTATCTTTGGTAAAATCACAGACCGCTTCATGTTCCTTTATGCTTTATCATATACAGGCTTCATAGAAAGTATTACCGAAAACTCTTTGGAAATGCTGTATAAATGTCAAGTTTACAGTTTACAATGAGTTTGCAATGAGTTAATGAGCTGATTCGAAGTAGAAAGAAGAGGGATTTGATTGATAGTTAGAGCTGGTGGTCTGAGTTTTTGGATGAAGTGTCAGAATCAGGAGTTCTGCAAGTGTGTCCAACTGTTTCAACGACTCCTGCGGACAAAAAAGGAGACTGCTAAAACAGCTACATGCCCACACACATTCACACGCTCCTTCACCTGTCAGCTCTTTTTTTCCTAAAGAGACTCTTCAGCTAAGTATCTGAATTTTGACTGTTTCTTTATTATATTTTATTACTTTTGCTCATCACAGGGTTGAATCCCACAGACGCACATTGCATTACATACTTTTTGCACATGTACCAGCAAGTAAAGTATCTACCTAGCAATCACTCAGAAACTCTTTTATTTTACTAGAATTGCTCGTCACACTGTGCTGTCCGTAACAAGATTACTGAAGAAAAGGCTGATGGGTGTTTTCTGTTCCCGCTGACTCACCTCATTTGTCCTGCTGTGTGGTCTCTCGCACACGTTCATGTGCCAATCACTCTAACAATAGCATCTTAAGCCTCAATAAGAGAGTTCGCAATCCGCCCGGTGCTCAGGGAAAACTCTTCACAAGAGTCTGCTACAAAAGAGACAGTACATGGTATTTTTCAGCATGAAATGATTTATGTTGAAATTCCATGGCTGAGCTGGACTCCTGGGAGTCACTTGCAATTTGAACCGGCTTTGCAGAATGTCCTCGCTTTGTTCAGTGTAAATCTATTGGTGAAAACGGCAGCGCTCTGCATGTCTACTGTAAATCTGCCTCATGCTGTTTTGGGCCACACAAAAGGACTGTATGTCAGTTAATTTCAGGAATCCTTTGAAAATCTATTAGGCAAATCCAATGGGAAAGATTCAGCAACACGTTTTAGATGTCTAGTGTAGCGCAGATGGGATTTTCTGGTAGTGAGTTGATGTATTGAGCTCACTTTTAAGTCACCATGAATTCACAAATATTGCTGTTTATTACAAATGATTTATCCATGCACATAACTTTTTTTTTATTATTATTTATTTACGTGCCTCATAATCTTGAATCAAAATAACTTTCCCTCACTCATGCAGCGACATCTCTTCTCTGATGATGTGTTTACTGGCGTGAGGGCGGAGCAATCTTCACTCATGTGAGATCCATCAATATCAAACCACAAACATCCAATCAATTCCCCATGGACAAAATCAAGCCCCACCCTACATTTGTTCTTGTTTGAGAAGCAGTTTCACTCAGATATACGTCACAGTAGGGAAGAAAAAGCTATCGCAGCTTCTGTTCATGCCAACTTTAATGGTTAAAAGAAAAAAGATATTGGCAATGTCGATCTTCTAGTACTCTCAAGCTTCTTAAAGGAATAGCTAACTTTACTCACCCAAAATGTCATTTCAAACCCAAATTGGCATGATTTTCATTCTTCCATGGAACACAAAATCAGAAATAGTTTTTTGTAACAGTATGTTATGAGTTTTGTATTTCAATACAGTGATATACACCGATCAGGCATAACATTATGACCACCTTCCTAATATTGTGTTAGTCCCTATTTTGCTGCAAAAACAGCCCTGACCCGTCGAGGCATGAGCTCCACTAGACCCCTGAAGGTGTGCTGTGGTATCTGACACAAGATGTTAACGCTGCAGATCCTTTAAGTCCTGTAAGTTGCAAGGTGGGGCTTCCATGGATCGGACTTGTTTGTTCAACACATCCCACAGATGCTTGATTGGATTGAGATCTGGGGAATTTGGAGGCCAAGTCAACACCTCAAACTCGTTGTTGTGCTCCTCAAACCATTCCTGAACCATTTTGCATTATCCTGCTGAAAGAGGCCACAGCCACCAGAGAATACAGTTTCCATGACAGAGTGCACATGGACTGCAACAATGCTTAGGTGGTACGTGTGTGGCCAATTCATCAGACCAGGCCACCTTCTTCCATTGCTCCGTGGTCCAGTTCTGATGTTCACGTGCCCACTTTTGCCGCTTTCGGCGGTGGACAGGGGTCAGCATGGGCACCCTGATTGGTCTGCGGCTATGCAGCTCCATACGCAACAAACTGTGATGCACTGTGTATTCTGACACCTTTCTATCAGAACCAGCATTAACTTCTTGAGCATTTTTAGCTACAGTAGCTCGTCTGTTGAATCGGGCCAGCCTTCGCTCCCCACGTGCATCAATGAGCCTTGGCCGCCCATGACCCTGTCGGCGGTTCACCACTGTTCCTTCCTTGGAGCACTTTTGATAGATACTGACCACTGCAGACCGGGAACACCCCACAAGAGCTGCAGTTTTGGAGATGCTCTGACCCAGTCGTCTAGCCATCACAATTTAGCCCTTGTCAAACTCGCTCAAATTCTTACGCTTGCCCATTTTTCCTGCTTCTAACACATCAATGTTGAGGACAAAATGTTCACCTGCTGCCTAATATATCCCACCCACTAACAGATACCATGATGATGAGATAAACAGTGTTATTCACTTCACCTGTAAGTGGTCATAATGTTATGCCTGATCGGTGTATGTATATATATATATTTTCATGTGGCATCACACTCCTATAGGAACACCCTCCTGGAAGGCAAAACAATGCTTTTCTCTATTGCCCGCCAGTCATTTTTTACCTGATTTGAAGTACTAATATAGTAAGACAGTGATATTAAAAGACCAAATTCGGTATACACCTTATTGATGATGCATACTATATACAGGTGAGCAGATGAACCCTGAATATAAATGCAACACGGTTTCTCCTTGAGCGTTTTTCCATAGAAAACCACGTTAAACGTTTAGCCATTTAGCGTGTTGCGTTCATATTCTGGGTTAATCTGCTTGCCTGTATAGTATGCATCATCAATAAGGTTCATACTTAATTTGATCTTTTAATAACACTGTTTTTGTACATTAAGGCTCTTTAAGTGTTTTTCACTTAAACTAAAATTAAAGTAAAATAAAAGCTAATTAAAAAAACTAAAATAGTATATAAATGATACTAAAATAACACTGGATGATACAGGCACACATGCTGGATAATTTGTGAAAAAATGGGAGGGATGATGTGAGACTTCCAGAGGAGATTAACCAGCTCTCCATTCTCCCCTGCGGTCCCGGATGGACCACCAACACTAACCACGTCCCGTTAGGTGAGGGGCTGCGCTACACATCCCTGAAACAGACCCCTCAACACTGGCACACAAAGCTAAAAGGAAAAAGAAAATAACACTGCTTTACGACAATGTCCATGTCTCAGTGTGATTTCCTAAATGTTTTTAGATTTACTGTAAGTCTGAGCTCTGACCTCATCCCATTTTACAGCGGAGGCTAAAAACAGCATTCGCTGCCAAATTATGATCCCATCCACAGAACATCGAAGGAAAAGCTGCGCAATCCAACACTTCGAGTGATGTCTAAGCTTCACATCATGACTTGTGCTGCAAGCACGTCCTGAGCTTCTGCCTTTAATTTTAACCTTATTTATTATTGAAAGAAACAAAAAAACAGGAAAGCATATGGACAAACACCAGGCTTTGGCAAAGACAACACTGGCTGCTACTTTTCAGGGTGATACAACATTTTGTTTGGCATGAAATCAAAATTGTCTATTTGCTTATTCAATACATGAGTAAGTAAATGGTCTTGGTCTTATTGTGAAAGATTCAAATATGTAAAAATATGTCTTCATAATCATTGATCATTTTTTAGCTGATGTGACATGGTTGATTTAATTTGATCCACATTGGATCAAATTAAGTCCTGTCCATTTTATTTACTGTATATCCTATTTTATTCAGAAATATTTCAGATTATGAATATGTGTTAAATCATGTTGAGTCAAGGCCACTCTTAAAGGAACAGTGCACAAACAGTTTACTCACCATTAAGGTAGTGTACATAACATATTTTATATTTGTTAGTATTTACACAAGTTTATAATGTGCTTAGTGACCCCATTTGCAATGCCGTTCGCTTCTCAGAAAGGGGAAGACGTCTGTCATCAGGACGCTCTAGAGGAATGTCAGACCTGAAAGGAGACTCCCCAGGACCTTTATTTTTATAGGACAACCCCTTCCCTGTGACCTCTGATCAAAGACGCTTGTAAAACAACAGTGTGTACACACATCACAATGAGCTGCTTTTCTGTGTCATTCTTCTCTTCCTCGCGCTCTTTTCATGTTGAAGTTCAGACTCTCAAAATACGCAGGCCAGTGAGGCTGGCCCACACTAAAAGATTTGTAAAATCTTACAAAACATGATGATAAAAAAAATCATAGATTTATTGGTTTTGAGTCCCGACTGTGAACACATGAGATCTCGCAAAATCTCTCGCGGTCAAACGTGACTTCAGAGTAAACAAACATGGCGGACGACTGGCAAGAAGAAATGGCGATAATAGTGTTTGAACTGCTTTTTACCGAAAAATCTTTGGATTGGATGAAGTCGTGTTATGCTTCCGTCTTCCATTAGCTGGCTTTCTGATTGGGTATCGTTTCCTTCCACGTGACAATCTTCAGAGTGCATTTGCTATTGTCCTTGGGGTTCCCCCCCACACAACAGGATTTCTGATTGGAAATATTCAACCTGTTGAATGTTTACAATTTGGATTTGGTGCAGCCTAGCTTTCTTCAGAGCAGATTTAATCACTCTAAAAGGAGTAGTTCACCCAAAAATGAAAATTCTATCATCATTTACTCACCCTCAAGTTTTTCCAAACCTGTATGAATAGCTTTCTTCTGCTGAACACAAAAGAAGATATTTTGAAGAATGTTGGTAACCAGATAGTTGATGGGCCCTGTTGACTTCCATAGAAGGAAAAAAATTACCATGGAAGTCAGTTTGATTACAAACACTGCCCATTGCTCTGGGTGTGTGTTCAGTGTGTGTGTTCACTTGAATGGGTTCCACAAATTCCGAGTATGGAACACCATACTCACATCACTTTCATTTTCACTGAGGTTTTAGCGTGTGAGGTACGAATATGATGCATGCTTGATCTTCCATGTTTACCATATGTGATTCGCCATATGTATGAGTATTTATAAATGAAAAAAGAGATTGCATCTCTTCACAAGACTTGAATTAAGCAGCTCGATTAAAATAGATTCTTTTTTTACTCTATGTGATCTCATAAGTTTTGGTTACCTGGACTTTCAATGGACGGACAGAAACCACTCAGGTTTCTGTAAAAAAAAAAAAAAATCTTAATTTGTGTTCTGAAGATCTAATGGTCTAATCTAATTCTAATCTAATTCCAAAGGTCTAATGGTTTGGAATGACATGAGGGTGAGTAAATGATGACAGAATCCCTTTATCCCTTTAATAAATATGTTTAAGGTACAATAAACTTCCAGTGTGTTCCAAGAACATCTGAAGAACATAAAGAAACCTATATAAACACACTGCATATAAGACACGGCATATATATTCTTCTCTCAGCAATTACACGCTCAGCGCTGTGTTTATGTTTTGACTGTGAGCTTGGCTACTATTTCACCCAATTATGTGTACTTTTTTTATAGTGAACACTCAAGCATGCTGGTGATTGTTTTATGAGGTTGGTCTCTCCTCTCGTTCTGAGGACCGTCTTCCCTAAATCCTGTGGCGATTCCATCATACTTGTTTTATTTTTATTGCCCCTTGACTGGAGTCCCAGGCTCCCATCGCCTAAAGCTCTAATGGTGCATGTGGTGCGAAAAGTGCAATAAAACCCCTAGTGAGTAGACCTGGAGACTGGCTGGTTTGCACCAACAATCAGATCTCCGTCTTTTATCCAGTGTGAAAATCAAAGGTTAACCACCTGAAATTACCCTGGCTCTCTACTTAGCAAGCGCTACTGTTTTAAAATGGTGAGAAAACCATCCAGGCATGATGTCAGCTCATTAGCCGAGCATGAGCCCAAACAAACCTGTTATTATATCCATCTTCATCGGCCGCTCCGAACACTGCTGTCCTTCATGCTGGAAACACTCGAGAGATCAAACCGTGTCCATTACGCCTTCAAACGGGAATAAAATTGCCCCTCGGCTCATTTGGGGCCACATGCCAGGCTAATTCATTGCATGTGGGTTTTCTGGGTTAATTTGTTTCGTTTTCGTATCTTGCACGATGCAGCTGACGGAGGGGAAACGTGTGACTGATCACAGGCACTTGGGCACAAATGGTTCTGTAGAGTCAACATTTCTGCCGTTGACCGTTTCAGAGCAGTTCGACTCCCTTGACCCTCGTAACACACACTTGAACAATCACCTGACAGCTCAGACTTATTGCCTCAAACATCTCACACTCCTTGCCTCCCCCTCTAGAGTCGTAACACTCAGTCCGTCTGCTTTAACTTTTCAGCATGCTAATCGGCAGCGTTACGCAGCACTGATCCTCGAGTCACTCAGATGCGCACACCTGTGTGGATGGAGGTGCTAACAATTTGACAGTTTTGTTGAGGAATAAAGTCTTGATTAGACTAGATTTGATTAGATTTAAATCTGAAAACATTAACTTTGAATCTTTTGTTTCAAATCAGTGGTTCTGTTTTAAATATGTCTTTTATTACCTTTCTGGACTTTTGAAAGTGTTAATTATCTTGCTGTCAATGGTTGCCTCATGAGCCATCGGATTTTATCAAAAATATCTTAATTTGTGTTCCGAAGATGAACGAAGGTCTTACGGGTGTGGAACGATGTGAGGGTGAGTAATTAATGACAGAATTTTCATTTTTGGGTGAACTAACCCTTTAACATTGACTGGAGAAAATCCGATTTTATCTGTATATGTAAGATCAATCACTACCCGAGACCGAGATTGTTATTTGAAAAAGGTAACTTAAATGGACCAGATTGGCCAACCAATACACGCTCACTCAATGGATGGACGATCTGACAGGATTACCTCCGGTTGAGTGGCCTGACATCTACATCTACCTGATAGAGAAACCAAACGTGAATAGTAAAGAGAAACTGACTGCTAAATCTTTAGTTGTACGACTAGCAAAGTTAGGTACTGAAAAAATCTTGTGTAAAATTTTTGGGATACTTTTTCAGTTGTTCAGACTACAAAAACCTACATTTATTTACAGCTTGTTTTCTGCAAGTGTTATGCGGCACACCAGCTAACCGATAGTATAAATGTATGTGTCCATGTAGGTTAGTTCGTGCTTGCTGTTGCACTGGATGAGTGTTGTATACTGTGATTGTCATGATCAATTCACTGTGATGGGCCACATTCTTGCAGGCCCAAAGCTCCCGGCCACAAATCCCAACAGCTGTCAGCTGATGTTACGTAATTCCCACTACAGTCCCATGAGTCGTGCATGGGCTGTATTCCTTCCCTCCAGACTAACTGCTGTAAACGCAGGGTCACTTCTACCTTAGCCGCGTGTGGGACGTCCAGCTGGAAGCACTGAGGACTAATCTGTGTATGTACAACAATCAGAAGCTGATCTTTTGGAACGGCCTGTCATTAACACGCTTTTTCCCTGCGGAGGAATGACTGCATGGAACATTATATGGATTACCATTAATGAATTTTGTATGTTATAAACATGATGATGTTTCATTGCGGTGTAGCAGTTGTATTTTAGACTAAATAGCTTTGGGATGATATAGCGCTCGCAGCTGTGTGACTAAACTGTAAAATTACTGAGATTTAGTTGTGGTGTTTTTATTTATTTATTTTTTATAAAAAATATTGTTACAGTATTGATGACCATTATATAATCAACCTCCTTTCATTGTCCCAATAATTCAATATTAAGAGCAGTTACAGTACAGATGATGTTGTTTTACATGGTTAACTTTCTTTAATGTTGCTTTTTGAGCATGAAAAAGGTCTGCAAANGTTTCATTGCGGTGTAGCAGTTGTATTTTAGACTAAATAGCTTTGGGATGATATAGCGCTCGCAGCTGTGTGACTAAACTGTAAAATTACTGAGATTTAGTTGTGGTGTTTTTATTTATTTATTTTTTATAAAAAATATAGTTATAGTATTGATGACCATTATATAATCAACCTCCTTTCATTGTCCCAATAATTCAATATTAAGAGCAGTTACAGTACAGATGATGTTGTTTTACATGGTTTCTTTAATGTTGCTTTTTGAGCATGAAAAAGGTCTGCAAATTCACTCCAAAAGGTGTTATTCTCTATATCAGTGCACACTTTTTCTGAACTCCCTGAAACGCCTCCATTGTAGTCTTGAGTTTTCTTCACGTCACAATATTCCTCATTTAAAAATTCCCACCCAAGGCATACGGAAGATAAATGGGTGAGGCCTGGTTGATTTAGTGTGTTAACATTTAATTGTTAATTGTGACATTTCTCAAACACGTTGAAAGCAGTTGACCAATCACAACACATTGATCCAGCCGACCAATCAGAGCACATTTTGCTTTTTGGAAGGAGGGGCTTCATAGTGTTACTGCGTTACTAACAGCCTGGGAAGAGAGCAGCTGCAACAATGTCAAATATGTGAACAATAATGTGTTTTTTGAACATTTAGGCTGTGTGTCCACCAAAGCGTTTTTAGCCAGCTGAAAACGGCAGGCACTCTGCTGAAAATGCCTATCTGTGAGCACTTCGGCAGCACAGCATATTTTCAGTTGAGACGCTGTGATTGTTAGATACAGAATATCCGCAGAAGTGTTACTAGTATCTAATTTCACAGATAAAAACCATTTAATTCAGTTGAATAACGGTCGATCAATTGTAAACTATTGTAAGTGTCTGCTCTGCTCATCCTCTACTTAAGGAGTAGTTTAAAAGAATGAACACAGAGGATGACCTTTTCCACCCGAAGTGCTATCATTTTTATTATTAATATAGTAACTGTGCTAAATATAAGGCAGTCCCGGACTGGCCATCGCGAGCAGCTGGGAAAAGTGAAATCCCGGTGGCCCCTAGTTGATTTGGCACATTGTCCAGCTTGTTTGTATTTACCTACTTATTCGTTATTACTTTATTTTATTAATATACATTATACCCTTGGTCAGGGGGTGCATTTTACTTGGTAGGCTACAGTACAACCACGAGATCCCAGTTCAATTTCAGTGGGATAGGCAGCAGACGGAGGGCAGCTCGAGCAGCAGCGCTTGCCAAGATCCTTCACGTGATCAAGTCAATATATGAAAGATAAAAAGACTACCTAGCGAAAATTATAAAAAAAGAAAAAAGAAAAAGCATAATTAAAAAAAATTGTTAGGTTTTTAGCTCTCGTTTTATAGTAGCCTACAATATTTTATATAGGCTAGCTATAGCGCTGCTATACGATTTATTTCGGTTCATTATTGAATGTTGGATTCCCGTAGTAATCATTTGGGTACACCGCAGGCAATAAAGTAATAACGAATAAGTCAATAAATAACTACAAACAAGATGGGCAATGTGCCAAATCAAAGTAGGCCTATTTGTAGGCTATTTATTTATTGAAATTAATAATTGAAAATAAATAAATCGTAGTGCTCTTGAATTGCAGCATACAGATATATCAGATTCGCATCATCTGCTGCGAACCGCCTCTACAGTAGAACAGAGTTAATAACTGTGCTAGATTTAAGGGCATTTTAAGTGAACGAGAAGCTTGTGAAGTGCGGAAGCTCAAGCTGGTTGCCGTGGTAACGAACAATGCCCGCTAAAGAAAGCATTTTTACCGTATAAATATTGTATTAAAAACAAGAGCTAAAAACCTGACAAAATTAAAAACGTCTCGGGTTACAGATGTAACCCCTGTTCCCTGAGTAAGGGAACGAGACGCTACGTCAATAGTTCCCACGAAAGGGAACTTAAATTCTGCTCAATTTCTTGTATATATACAAAATATATTTTCGCTAGGTAGTCTTTTTGTCTTTCATATATTGACGTGATCACGTGAAGGATCTTTACAAATTACGGCGCAAATTACAAGAGAAAAAATAGGAAAATAGAAAATCGGTTAGATTTCATTTATTCAAATGATTGTTTCTGAAGTCATAATTTAGCAAAAGTAAAATTGAAAAAAGGGGAAAAATGGCAAATATCCATTGATGATGAAACCGAAAAACAAGAAAAATGAACGTCTGGTTTCAATTTTTCATTTTTGCTTTTGCATTGTATGGTCTGAAAACTGAATTGTGAAGCGTTACACGGACCCCTGATGCTCACAAATTAGGCTACATACAATAGCCTGTCTCCCAATATCAAACCTATCTTAGGCTGTGCTGTGTAGTTGTAACCACCTCTTACTCTGGTCTCTGTTTTGGTCTCTGTTTGCACTTTGAATATTGAGAGAGTACTTTGATTATGGTTGTACTTATTGTTTGCACTTAATAAGACTAAGAAAAAAAACGTTATTATTTTTTTGTATTTACACTGTTTTTATTTCTGTTCAATTTGTGGAGAGGAGTTCAATTAGGAGGCCACACACAGCCTCAATCAAAAGTTCTGGAAGCTCATAATTTATGTACAGTAATGTCCATGTGAAATCATACAGGAGAGAAGCCACTCAGTTGAGTTTGTGGCAAAACCTTTTACAGTGCTTGTATATTGTTGTCTTTCAATGCATATGGATACTTCATACTCAGAAAGTAGAATTTAATTGACATTCATTGCAAAGTGATTAGTTCAAACATTTCAAAATGCACTTGCAGGCTATTTTACCAGTCATGAATTTTGTCATTGAGGATTTTTTAAAAATACTGTGCAAAAATCTTGTCTCGTGTCTCATCTCGTCTTGTGAGCTAACTGTCGCATCACACCCCTAGTACAAATGTATTTTGTCTCACTGCACTGGCAGATTTTTTTTCCGACTTGTTTTAAGTATAAACACCTAAAAAATATGTTTAAAAAAAATCTAGTGCTATAAGGCAAAATACACTAATGTTCTATATTCTAGTTGCTTATCTTAAATCTTAAGTTGCTACTCACTGAAAATCTTCCTCTCCGCTGCAGCTTTCGAATTTCATTCTCTATTCTGCATATATGCATGTATGACTCATGAGAGAACCGATGCAGACATGAGGGTGAGTAAATAATGTTTTTGGGTGAATGCCCCTTTAAAGATGTAAAATTTTGTGCTGGACAATACATACACACACACACGCACATGCACACGTGACTCTGTCCATTGTCTGTTTTACTCATCACATTCTGTTCACTCTCGCTGTTTTTCATTTTCTCATTCAAGTCAATCAGTATTCCTCTGACTGTTGACCATTGTGTCAGGTAAATGTTGGGGTCTGGAATGGACGTCAGCTCCTACACTGTTTGGCAGAGCTCAGTTTACTTGGCTCATTCCTTCAGTCCTGGACACAAACCTGTCTCCATTTATCTGCAGCAGGGGAGCCGTGTCCAGTATAGGCCGGCACATTTATTGGATTGATTTATGGTTATAGGACAGGGGGTTGCCAAGCCACGCTGCCCCTGCTTGGAAAGTTTGTTTATTTATTATGTTTTAGTGGTGATGTGAAAACCAGCGGCAGCATAATGAGCCACTTCAGAGGGTATTCAGCTGCTCAGTGTGGAGACACAGTGAGAAATTGCCTCAGTCTTGATCCAGTGGCCGTTTTGAGCGGGAGTCTTGATGTAGCCACATGAGAAGGTCATTATCTGTGGGTAAAATAACTGGTGGTGTCGCAGTGTCTTAAAGTGACTGAGGTCAAAGAGAAGCAATTGAGTCGTTCTTAACATAATTGAGGTAAACATGCACATAGATAACGCCTGGATTGGTCAATACTATGGCATTGCAGTGTAGAATATTTCACAAAAAAATCTTTAAATGCTTTTTGTCATTATTTAATGACAGTTTACATAGTACTTTGCTTATAATTTGCCACCATAAAAGGGTTCTATAAGAATGTTTTATGAAAGAAGTCTCTTCTGCTCACCAAGGCTGTATTTATTTGATCAAAAATACAGTAAAATCAGCAATATTATGAAATATTATTACAATTCAAAATAACAGTTTTCTGTTTGAATATTTGTTCAAATGTAATTTATTCCTGTGATGCAAAGCTGAATTTTTAGCATCATTACTCCAGTCTTCAGTGTCACATGATCCTTAAGAAATCATTCTAATATGCTGATTTGCTGCTCATGAAACATTTCTTAATATTTTCAATTTTGAAAAAATGTTTGTGCTGCTTCATATTTTTGGTGAAAACCGTGAAGGTTCAAAAGAACAGCATTTATTTGAAATAGGAATCATTTGTAACATTATAAATGTCTTTACTTTTGCTGTTGATCAATTTAATGCATCTTTTTGAAAGAAAGTATTAATTTTTTTATAATAAAATCTTACTAACCCCAAACTTTTGAAAGTTAGTGTATATATTGATATGTTGTTTTTGTTTTAGTACAGATAAAAATGCCTTGAGTTAAAAGCAAACATGATTTACGGCAAATGCTTATGTCATCTGAGACTCTCTGAGAACCTTTTAGAGTGTTTATTTGTTAAGTTCATGGTAAAAAGTCACTCTAACTAGAACAGGATGATTCCTTATGACTCATTTGATAAGATTTTGAGTGTTTACATGGAGATGGTAGAGCCTCAAAACAAACCACTACATCATATCCTCTGCACTCCAAACACGTCTCCTGATCGCTCGCTCTGTCCTCGTTGGGATGTTCACAGGCACGCTGTCTTGGCACGTGACTTGACATAGAGCTGATAATTGCACTTGAAGATGATAATGCATTCTGAAAGGAGCTCATTCTTTAAAATTAGCCATAAAATTGGTTCACTTATACATAATTGAACAGAGAATAACATGACGTCCCTTCTGTCCGGTTTTGCTTCAATCGCAGCAGAGCGTTTGTGTGATTCAGCGCAGGTCTTTCCCAAAAGCCAAAGGCACAGTTGGTGTGTATGTGCATTTCTGAAGGATTTTTATTGTAATTAAATACAGGATGTCTTCATATGTACTTGCCCCTATAGCTGTGTGTGTTTCAGTGTTGTGGAAAGTACTGTCACGTCCAAAACAGGGTCCTTTATTGGGGGGGCAGTGCCCTCAAAAGTAAATCTTTGTACGTTATTTACCTCCAAAGGGTACACATTAAAGGGGTCCTTGATTATGATTTCACATTTTTAACTTTAGTTAGTGTGTAGTGTTACTATTTGAGCCTAAACAACATCTGCAAAGTTCAATGCAAAATGAGATATATTTTTTTTTACAGAAATCACTTTTTAAGGACTACAACAAACGGCTGGTAGGGATTACAACAAACTTCTTCCTGGGTTGGTGATATCACTAAGCCAAACATTTACATAAACCCCGCCCCCAAGAACACGCAACAAAGGGGGCGAGGCCATGTTGGGCTGCTTTAGAGAAGAGGAAGAGTTGTTGTAGTAGAGTGTTGTTACCATGCCGTAATTTTTCACCGGACTGCTTCACAAACGAGGGTCAATTCAACGCTGGATTTGCACAAAAGATTAACATGACGGCACATGCTAGTCGATGAGTTGAATCAACTCCACAGAAACTACATAAGTTTATCCACAATGTAAGGCTGAACACCGTTACTGACAATCCTCATTTTGGCTGCATCTCCAGCTTTGTTGTTGTTGAGCAACCGAAGCGTAAGCTGTTAAAGCTCCGCCCTCTTCTGGAAAGGGGGCCGGGAGCAGCAGCTTTGTGTGTTTTGCTCACACCCAAATAGGGGCAAATTTGACAAGCTATAATAAATGATCTGTGGGGTATTTTGAGCTGAAACTTCACAGACACATTCTGGGGACACCAGAGACTTATTGCATCTTATGAAAAGGGGCATGATAGGTCCCCTTTAATACCATGTGCCCTTTATTGGTAGACAAGGTACACAGACGTACCTTCGAGGGCATTACACTGAAAAATATTTGTGTAGGATTTACTGTGAAACAATTTTTTCTGGTAAATTTCACAAACAATTACAAAGAAATGGGAAGTAATTCATTGAATTAAATGTGAAAGACTGAAATAATATTTTCTTGTAAAACAATAATGTTTTATTTACAATCATTTTTGTTTTTTTTACAGTGTACGAAAGTGACAAGTTGTACATCTAAAGCAGGAGCTTTTTTCTCAGCAAAACTTGACATTAAACATTTACTTGAAGCCCCCCTTAAATTGTTTTAAAATGTAATATTTGAGTACATTTAAAACATATTTCAGTAAAGTACATTTTACAACAGCAAAATTTTAACTTTACGCTACAGTAGGGAAATGACAATAATTTTGTGTTAATTTCTACTCTTGCAAGAGATAAACCCTTGAGCTTTTATTTTGACGGAAACTGCAGTTGAGCTTTTATTTAGCAGGAAACTGCCGTTTCTGTGAAAACAGGTTTGCAAAGCAAACAAACAACATTAGAGAAATTGTATGTTATTATGAGACGTTTTGGAATATTTTCGATTCATTATAAAACTGTGGCGGCACAAATTAGACTATGGCAGGCCGCCAGAGTCTAGGTAATTAATGGGAAACACTGGGTTTAGTTTGGGAAACCCTGCCCTGAAGGTATCTTTCACATACAATCAGAGTAGTACTTATCTGGTACAATACAGTGAGGATATCAATGAAAGCATTCATATGAATAATATATATTTATTATAATATGATTTTGTTAAAATATGTCTTTCCCTTACAGTTCATTTAGTAGTGTAGTATTTGTTTTTAATTAGTGTCGGTTTATGTGTATGGAAACTGTTGGATGAGCTCATTGCCTGGCAGCAGTGTTGTCCAACATGTTTAAAGATGCTTCAGTGCTTACAAATCATCAAGACTTCCTTTTCCATCAGTACTTCTATGTATTTCGGTGTTGTTCAGTACTGGTTTGCTTCATGCATGTGGTTAGGACTGTCATTTTGCTGATGAGTAATGGTCATACAAATACTTGAAATTAACAGTTTGATCATTTTATTTGTTTGCCACATGCACGTATGATTATGCATAACAAATTGTCGCTCATGATACAGAACAAAGAGCAACAATTCACAGAGTCTGGATTGCAAGAACATAACTTTTTAGCCAAGATAGTAACTTGTGCAGACGTGTAGCTATAAAACACACCAGACAAAGAGCATTGGGATGATCAAACCCAGAGCCCGTTGCATGTGAAAAGACCTGGTTTGTGTTGGAAGATCAGACTTGGAAGCAAATCGCATCTTTGTGAGCTTTGCTTCAGCACGTTTTCACGGTCTCTTTGGGCAAACGGCTGTGATTGTGTAATAAGAACAACACATGATGTGGAGCTGTGCTGTCCAAGGTGAATGTTGCAATAGAAGGAAGGAACTGTGATGTACTGTTCGATCCGACAGGTTTTCATCATGTGCTTTAAGACTCTGAAGAGGAGGGTTATGTAAGATGCCACACTGCTGCCTTTTAAGGGAACCAGAGAGCTTTACCCTGATTCTGTTTAGTCTGAACATCTCATCAGTGAGTCCTTCATCAACTTTTCCTGGAAAAACAAAAGATGACCTTAAACAAAACACACACAAAGCAGGCAGAAGGTGAGCTGTAAACTATCTATTTGTAACTGCTTGTGCAACTGCTTCCCACAACCTTCAACCAGTGTTGTCAAACAAAGTTTCTGCTGATAAGAACATCCCAAAATAAAAAGGAAACAAATGATGTTTTGCATTAAGAAACTCAACTATTCAGAGCTTCATGACTTTATGCTTTGAAACAGACTGGCTTGGGTAATACAATGGCAGAGAGTAGATTATGTTGCTTGGCGTCGCTGTCATGTTAGGTGGTGATGTCATTGTGTGGATGCAGCCATAGTGTGACTCAGAATCTGTTGAGGTCAGTCGTACTGCAGTGTGTGATTGAACTGGATGTGTGGAGATGTTCTATTCTCAACTTATCGACTTGAATTTCATTTCTGATGGTTTGTTGCTTTATTTGGACTATATTCTTCACTTACTTCACTTGCTTCCCTTTAAGTGATGCTGATATTGATATCTAGACTCATACTTTTATTGATCACATTAATCAGTAAAGACATTTATAATGATGCAAAAAAAGCCATATTAATGTTTTTACTGTTTTGACCAAATAAAAGCAGTCTTAATGAGCATAAAAAAACGTTTAAAAAACAAAAATACATAAAAAAATCTTACTGACCCTAAAGAAACCATAGATAGAAGGATGGATGGATGGATGGAACGATGGATAGAACGATGGATAGATGGATAGAACGATGGATGGATGATAGAATGATAGAAGGATGATGGATGGATGGATGTAACGAGATAGAAAGATGGATGGATGGAACGATGGATGGATGATAGAATGATAGAAGGATGATGGATGGATGGATGGATGATAGAATGATAGAAGGATGATGGATGGATGGATGGATAGAACGATGGATGGATGGATGGATGATAGAATGATGGATGGGTGGATGGATGATTGGGTGGATGGATGGAACGATGGATGGATGATAGAATTATAGAAGGATGATGGATGGATGGATGGATAGAATGATAGAAGGATGATGGATGGATGATAGAATGATGGATGGGTGGATGGATGGATGGATGGATAGAACGATGGATGGATGATGGATGATAGAATGATGGATGGGTGGATGGATGGAACGATGGATGGATGATAGAATGATGGATGGGTGGATGGATGGATGGATGGATGATAGAATGATAGAATGATGGGTGGATGGATGGATGGATGATGGATGGATAGAATGATGGCTGGGTGGATGATAGAAAGATGGATGATGGATGGATGGATGGATGGATGGAACGAGAGAAAGATGGATGGATGGAATGATGGAAGGATGGATGGAACGATGGATGGATGGATGGAACGATGGATGGATTGATGGAACGATGGATGGATGGATGGAATGATAGATAGAAAGATGGATGGATGATAGAATGATGGATCGATGGATGGATGGATGGGTGGATGAATGGAACGATGGATGGAACGATGGATGGATGATAGAATGATGGATGTGTGGATAGAATGGTGGATGGATGGATGGAACGATGGATAAAATGATGGATGGATGGATGGATGGATGGATGGATGGATGGAACAAGAGATAGAAAGATGGATGGATGGAACGATGGATGAATGATAGAATGATGGATGGATGGATGGATGGAACGATGGATGGAACGATGGATGGATGGAATGATAGATAGAAAGATGGATGGATGATAGAATGATGGAAGGATGGATGGATAGATGGAACGATGGATGGATGGATTGATGGAATGATGGATGGATGGATTGATGGAACGATGGATGGATGGAATGATCTCTTGTCATCTCTTGTTATGGATGGAACAAGAGATAGAAAGATGGATGGATGATAGAATGATGGATGGATGATGGATGGAACGATGGAACGATGGATGGATGGAATGATAGATAGAAAGATGGATGGATGATAGAATGATGGAAGGATGGATGGATGGATGGATAGATGGAACGATGGATGGATGGATGGATTGATGGAACGATGGATGGGTGGATTGATGGAACGATGGATGGATGGAATGATCTCGTTATCTCTTGTTATCATGGATGGAACAAGAGATAGATGGATGGATGGAACGATGGATGGATGGATGGATGGATGATAGAATGATGGATGGATGGATGATGGATGGATGGATGGAACGATCGGTGGGTGGACGGATGGATGGATGGATGGATGGAACGATTGATGGATGGATCGATGGGTGGATGGGTTTGATGGAATGATAGATAGAAAGATGGATGGATGGGTGGATATACCTATGGATGGATGGATGGATGGATGGATATACCTATAGATGGATGGATGGATGGATGGATGGATATGATAATAATTTTATTCATAAAAAAGATGACATTACCTCTCACAGTTTCTTGCTCACATGAGTTCAGGTTTTGAATAGAATCTCATGCTGTGTCACTGATACGGGTCATTTATTTAAATATTTGTTTGTTAAACAGCACAGATGAACATCTCCATGTGTTTTGGTGAGGACAAGCACCCTGGAGCAGTTTATCCTGAGCTCCATAAATAACCATACGCATTAAACAACCCCTCCAGGTCATTTGCTCAAGTAATCACTACCAGGGCACCACCGTTAGACTGCAGATTTTGGCATGTGCCTTGTTTTATATATTAGTTTGATTTATGCTTTTATTAGATTGTGAGAACTTCCTCTCTCGGTTTGAATCCAGCCATGTGGTTTCCATTGAAACATTTATTTGCTAGAGTACCAGCCACTTTCCCCAGTATGAGATAAACTTGTTTTTTATTGAACGATTCAGTGTGTTTAAGCTCATCTATCAAAACTACAGTACTGCTGCTAGACTTTATATTTGCACAAAGGTTATTCACATATGCAGGTCCAACTGAGATAATTGATCAGCTATACCTTTCATGCAGTATGTAATATAGCTGTTAGTGAATGTAAAAGGTCTGCAATGTTGTAAAAATCAAAGTGCAGATAAATAAAGTTATGTCTCCTAAAAGAAAGAATCGATTCTGATCTGCCAAAACTTTCGTAACATATCTACGTAGGTTTGTAACTAATTTGCATAATTTCCATCTATGGTCTTCATTGGCTGCCCGAGAACAACGTCTACTTTGCCCCGCCCTCGAACACTGTATTTATAGCTGAGACTGGAAGAGTTTTGTTCAACCAATCACAGCACACTGAGCCATCTGACCAATCAGAGCAGAATAGGCTCTTGGAAACGAGGGGTTTAAAGAGACTGAATCCTTTATCGAGACGATTCAGAGACCGTGAGAATAAAGGTGATGCTGCACTGATTATAATGAGAAAATTGTGTTTTTTGCTGTGTACACTGGCATAAGTGACCCTGTATGGAGTGCATTAGAGAAAACATGGTTTTCAGGAGGCAATGCCATCTCCTCCATAGCAATGCCACATGCCTCATACATCTGCTCTCACTCTCCACAGACTTCAGCGATTTTTCATTCTTTCCACATCCGAACTGCTGCTGTCACTCCAGTGGTTCTTACTGAGGATCATTGAACACATCTGAAGGCCTTTAACTCTCAGTAGTTTGTCTCAGCATCTCTCTTGAGTTTAATTCAGACTATGGATCATATTTGGCGGCATGTGTTTTTGTTCATTACCTAATTAAAGGAGTAGTTCACCCAAAATTTAAAGGGGACCAATAATGCTCCTTTTACATGATGTAATATTAGTCTCTGGTGTCCCCAGAATGTGTCTGTGAAGTTTCAGCTCAAAATACCCCACAGATCATTTATTATAGCTTGTCAAATTTGCCTCTGTTTGAGCAAAAACACGCCGTTTTTGTGTGTGTGTCCCATTAAATGCAAATGAGCTGCTGCTCCCAGCCCCCTTTCCAGAACAGGGCGGAGCTTTAACAGTTCACACTTCGGTTGCTCAACAACAACAAAGCAGGAGAATCTCACGCAGCCAAAATGAGGATTGTCAGTAACGGTGTTCAGCCTTACATTGTTCAAACCGGAGTCGACACTGATGGAGAGACTCAGGAAGAAGTTACAACTTTTAGAATGAAACTGGACGTTTCTGAATGGTTAGTGGATACATTTATGTAGTTGCTGTGGAGTTGATTCAACTCATAGACTAGCATGTGCCGTCATGTTCATCTTTTGTGCAAATCCAGCGTTTAATTGACCCTCGTTTGTGAAGCAGTCCGGCGTAAAATGACGGCATGACAACAACACTCTACTACAACAACTCTTCCTCTTCTCTAAAGCAGCCCAACATGACCTCACCCCCTTTGTTGCGTATTCCTGGGGGTGGGGTTTATGTAAATTATGGGGTTCGTGATGTCACTAACCGGGAAGAAGCTCATTGTAGTCCCTACCAGCCGTTTGTTGTAGTCCTTAAAAAGTGATTTCTGTAAAAGAAAATATCTCCCTTTGCATTGAACTTTGAGTGTCGTAACTTTGCAGTTGTTGTTCATGCTCAAACAGCAACATTACACACTAACTAAAGTTAAAAAAGAGAAATCATAATCAACCACCCCTTTAAATTGAAATGATGACATAAAAAGTCAAATGATGTCATAATTATGACATAAAAAGTTTGATTTATGTCGTAATTATGACCTTTTATCTCATTATTTCGACTTTCGTCTCATTATTGTCTTAGTATCTCTAATTTTGTCTTAATTTTTGTCAAAATTAAAATGTATCAAAGCATGTTTTTTTTGTTTAAAACAAAAATGAACTATACCCAGGCCTTAACCGCTACAAATTTTATCAACTAATTATGACTTAGTATCTCATAATCTCAACAGTTTTGCCATAATTATGATTTACCAAAGCATGATTTCTTTAATGTGGTGGAAATGGGCTTTCTATATGTCTGAGCTGCTCCTTTTCATGCAACAAAAAGTAGACGGTGGATGATTTATATTGCCAAACTGATTATGGTGCTTTTTTTGGCGCTTAGCCACACTAATGCAGGTTAGACTTTGTCCAAAATCTTATTTTAAGTTCCACACAAAAAAGAAAGTCATATAGGTTTGGAACAACATGAAGGGGTTAGTAAATGATGCAGAAAACATATTTTTGTGTGGACTGTTTCTTTAAGAGTTCAGTGTGTTCAGTTTACACTGGAGTGTATGAACTAGTAGTATACTGTAGTAGTATGCCGTCATCACAAACACAGCCTGATATTGAAGATACACATGGGACATGTTTACAACCCAAGCATGACTGCCTCAGATCTTCACATGATCATTTTTCATCTCATCGCATGTTTTACTCTTTGACCAACTTGCAGAAATCTAATAGAAGATTAGAAAAGATCTAATTGTGAATGTCGTGCGGTTGTGTAATTTCTACCTCCCCTCTAAATAAAGATGCATTCTGGGATAAATTAATGCCAGTAGTGTCCAGTTGTTCCTGCCGTATATGTCTGGTTCTTGTTAGTCAGTACGTATCATGTGTATCACAGCTTGACTGAGGTAATACAGCATAACCGTGCATGACGGTGCTATATCTCAGTCTCTTTAAAACACTTAAAATAATCATTCTTATAGTTTTACGTGAGTAAACAGAGTATTTCTGTACAGATATCACCGTGTAGTGCTCTGACTAAAAACTGTTGTTTATCTGTCTTTCTTTCTCTTTCTTTCTTTCTTTTTCAAATAAATTGTATTTAAATAGAAATACATGTAAAATGTATTTAAATAGTTTTCCTAACGTTAAGTTTAAATAAAGAAAATGTTTAAATAATTAAAATTATTTAAACAATTTCAAATAAATTATTAAAATTTTTTTATTAAAATAAAATATTTTTCCAAACACATTTATAAACATATATATCACATATATAACATCTTGTTAAACTACATTTATTTATGATATAGATATACATATATAATATTTAAATAAATACATTTGCTTAAATAATTTCAAGTAAATTGTTTAAATTTATTAACTAAATTTAAAATAAATTAAACATTTTTCCAAACACATTAAACTTATTTATAAACTACATTTATGTATAATATATACATATATCTTCATTTATTTTTTACATAATTTAAAATACATTTTTAAATACATTATTTAAATAAATATATTAATTTATTAAAATAAACGCATTTAGTTTTTTTCCTGTTCTTTCTTTCATTCATTCATTCATTCATTCATTCATTCATTCATTCATTCATTCATTCA